>JABUQX010028775.1:25000-27412 GCA_015478945.1 Trachelipus rathkii | reverse complement strand
ACCCCATGCTAAGTCCGGAAGATTGTTTGTAGAAGGAATGATTAAATTCAAAAAAGTTGTGATCGAGTATAAGGTGGATTAATTGTTTGAGCATGGGGAAGGATATTGTAAAGTGATATCATTTTGAGTTAGGTATTGTTCAAGAAGAGAAAGAGTATAGGTGACGGGTACAGATGTAAACAGTGATATGACGTCATAACTAACTATGTTGTGGGTGTGGATGTTGATGTGACGTGTTTTTGTGATGAAATCATCAGTGTTAGAAAGATGAGTATGGGATATGGAATTGATAAATGGGTTCAGTTGGGATGTTAACCATTTAGAGAGTTTATATGTTGAACAGTTTGTGTTAGCTATGATTAGTCTGAGGGGGGTGTTGGGTTTATATATCTTGGGCACCCCGTAGAACTGCGACAGTTGAGCCATGTGTGATTTGAGTGAGAAACCAACAATCTTACAAGACGAAAATACCACCACACATATGACCTCCGTATAGACATCCAAAATTCCCCCATAACATTACACCGTTCTACACAAAACCACCATGTAAACATCTCACAAATATCAGCAATAGCACATATCAACAATCAAAACTACAGGAAAATAGCTGAATCTTATTGTATTAAATATATTCCAATAAACCCACTTCATATCCTTAACACTATTAACAATATACACCCTGCTATTCAATTTACTAATGAAACCCCCCAAAACAATACACTCCCTTTTTAAGACACCCTCATACACACCAATTTTGCCCATAACCTACACTTCAGCTTATATAGAAAATCCACCCCCCCAACCATGCTATATCCACTGGTTCCCTGCCCACTCTAAACACACCAAAATAGCTACCCTCTCTTCTTTATGCTTAAGTTAAAAATCTGCTCCCCCTTTTTTAACACTGAACTCAACTTCCTACGCACCACGTTCACCAAATTGCTATATCCCAAACACATACTCCATCTTGCTTACAAAAAAGCTAAGCTCAATTTTTACAATAATACCCATAAGCAAACCCCCACTTCTTCCTTTTTACCCATTCCTCACATCCCCACCACAAAGATAAAAAAAAACTCCTCCCTAACATTACTTTGTACTTCCAATAATCCTCCCAATCAAAAAAATCTTGCGCCCCCTAAACCTCCCACTCTCTATGAACAAGTAGTGTACTGGGTACCCTGTAGTAACTGCGACTCGGTTTATATAGGAGAAATCTTACAAGACAAAAATACCAACACATATATGACCTCCGTATCGACAACCAAAACTCCCTCCTAGCATTGCACCGTTCTACACAAAACTACCATGTAAAAAACATCTCACAAATGTCAGCAATAGCACATATCAACAATCAAAGCTACAGTAAAATAGCTGAATCTTATTGTATTAAAAATATTCCAAATTTCAACCGCTTTCCTGGTGATACAATTATTGCCACCAAATTGAACGCCGCACTGAATACCTCTTCGTTTTTACATTCTTTAATAACCAACTAGAAAAATAATCTTCACCAGGATTTTCGCTATAGTTTTGACTCCTTTACCACCATCGTATCATCTTGATAAGGTTCCCATTCCCTCGGGAACGAAAGCTCGAAATTTAAGGAATTATTTATTTATATCATATTTTTTTCATTGAATTTTTATATGTGTGTTTCTATAGTGCATATGTAATAAAAACTTTATTCTTAAAGTTGTTTCATAACAACCAAGGGCTTTATAACAATAAATATAACAAGGCGTCAATAGCTTTATTTAACTATAAATATTACAGCCCGTTACTATTCAGATTGCTCTAAATGGATTAAATACTCAAGCAAAAATTTTACCACTACCAAAACAAAATGGTAGCATTTAATATAAAAAAGACACAATTAATATATATAAAGAAATGTCTTCATAATTTAATCATCCCCAAATCGTTAATACCCCATAATCTACATGTTGAAAAATTTATTAAACTTCCGCCAATCTACAAACAACTTCTACTAGAAAATATCAACTCTATTAAAAAAGAAATTAAAACTACGTTCCGACAATGCTCGCACTTTTTCAAAATTTTCCAAAGCAGTTGGTACTCCGTATACCCAGACGCGCATGCGCAGTTCACAGATATTCTCAACGACGCACATAGAAACAAACAAAGTGTCATAGATGGCAAATCTCAAAAACTAAATCAAAAATTCAATCGCCTATTTTATAATAGCTCCTGGGCATCAGAATCTAAACCCAAAAACATTGTTAATAAATCTTCGTATACTTTAAGTGATGATGAAAAATTAATGCTCGGCTACGGCATTTCATTAGGCTTAGAACAGAGACATCCTTGGCAACAATTGATTCATGACCTTAACACCTGGAAAAAGTTCGATAAAAATAAATCCTGTAATAACGACATCCTGAGCGGCAT
>JABUQX010028775.1:0-10000 GCA_015478945.1 Trachelipus rathkii | reverse complement strand
TCCAACTCCCTGTTCTTGTAGGAATGACTTCTGCAAGACATCGATTGTTTTATCACTTCGTCACGAATTCATTAGTTGAGAGTTGGTTTTGGTTAGAAGAAATTTGGATTAAAAGAGTCTAAACACATGCTTAAGATGTCTTATTAAGAATATGATGCTGGCAGCCAATGTACTGTGGCTGATCAAATCCTTCATGTGACCAATTCAATTTTAATTTCTTGAACAATTCCATTCACTCGTCCAGTATTTACTGCTGTTGTGTCACATACGATCATTTTCAAGTTCTTCCATGCATCAAATTGATTCAGCAAACTTTGCATTAAAAATATACTGTGATAATCAACATTCACATTTTACTATACCTAATTTCCATCCTCTAAGATTACCACTTGATTACTTATAGAAATAAATCTGCAATTCGCCTTACCGCCAAAATGAAGGCAGCCTGAACTAATTTCTTTCTTGCCAACAAAGTCATTTATTCTTATGCTTTCGCAATACTATCGGCCGCTTATCTATATCAGCTTCGCCAAAACAACCATGACATAAGTGAAAAGGTGTTTGAACACTTGATTCCATCTTCGGCTAAACTGGAGCAGCAGCTTATTACTTGAAAGAGATTTTTGTTCACCAACTTAGCTGCATGTGATGCTAAACGTTTGGACACGTTTTCTTTTGTCATAAGTCATTTAATAAATTAATAATCTAAATAATCATTAATAAAAATCATGAGCGATTTTATAGGGATCTACTTTTTTATTTGCTACAGGATACAGCACCGTACATACAGATCTCGTGACACACACTGATACTGAAACGGGTTGGTGCGGGAAGTTTTTTTTAGAGCCACCTGCAATAACAATGTTTTAGTATTCAGGTTCAAACGTTCATCATTTGCGACCACAGAAGATAAGCATTTTTTGGCCAAATTTTTTTTTTATCATAAAAATAATATAATATATAGTATATATAAGTATATATTATAATATAATATATATATATATAATATATAATATAATTATATATATAAGCACACTCACAACTATATATATATATATATATAATTATATATATATATTATATATATATATATATATATATATATATATATATAATATATATATATATATATATTATATATTATATATATATTATATATATATATATATTATATAATTGTCCAAATTAAATGAAATTATTTCTATTTCCCAAATTATTTTTGTACATATCTAAGACTAATACATGCCTAATATTGTACGTCGTTTTTAAAATTTAAGGATTGAAAACAAATAAAACTTGGGGCTCTGTAGTTCCGTCTAATTGCGGAATGAATTGCTGACTTAAATTGCGGATGATTTAGGCATTCCGCTAACTGCAATTCCGCAACTTTTTTTCAAATTATCGCAATCGCAATTCCGCAATTTTTTTGTAGTCCGCAATTGCGGATTTGCGGAATTGCGAACTTAAATTGCGGAACGCCCACCTCGTGCTGAAAACATCAAAAATTTCAACAACACATGAAAAAATAGCAGACAACTGAAACACACTTGAACTGATGAAAATCAAGAAAGAAATCCAGTCCCTTAGCCTGAAGAGGTCTCGCGTGTCGGGACGAAAATTAGCTTTCCTTTTTAAAATTTATTTCATTAAAAAAAAGTGTCTTCTAACAATGTTTTTAATTTGTGTACATTTATTAATTAAAAATGAAGTGACAGTAAAGGCATAATACTAAAAAAAGAATCTATGGGCTTCCTCTCTAAGTAAATATATTCACTACGACAAAAGTAGTTTTAAATATATATATTATATTATAATATATATATATAATATAATATTATATAATAGTATATATATATATATATATATATATATATATATATATAGTATATATTATATATATATTATTATATATATATTTATTATATAATATATATATATATATTTATATATATATATATATATATATAATATATATATATATATATATATATAATATATATATATATATATATATATATATATATTATATATTAATATATATATATATATTATATTATATATATATAATACAACTTATTCTTCTAGAAAATCAATTATTTTCTAAAAATTTCTTTCGAAAATATTTATTTAATTGAATTAATTAAACATATTCCTTTTTTATAATTTAAATATTAATTAATTGAAATTTTTATATTTAATTTTCATCCTAAGTTTTAAGACTTCAGTATAATTGTTTTTGACTTTACATTTCTAATTTAGCCAAGGCCCCGGCCCCGGCAAAATTCCCGCCCCGGTCGGTCCCTAGGTACGGGTCGCCTTGCTGATTCCAAATCCGGATACTCAAATTTACGTTTCTTGTAACGATTGATACTTTTTCACATTAACTAAACAAAAATAACAGTCACTGAGGTGATTCTTTTGCTCCCGCCATACCATAGGCACACCAAATTTTAAACCTTCTTCGTCCATTTTTTCCACTGACGTAGATTTTTGACACATGTTTTACAGACCATATGGGGAGCCCAAGACTTATCTTGGTCTCCAAGTTTCATTCCAAAGTATGCCAGATATTCTTGCTTCACAAATTTAGTAATATTTCTTCTTTGGTTCTCCTGGCAATATTCACCACAGATGTAGCAGAATACATTGGGGTTATTCAAACAGGCTCTTCGTGAAGTACTCATACTGTTCTGAAAATAGAAAGAAAAGTATATATAAAGGTAAGCCCCTTAAAAAGAAATAAACGATACTTACTGTAAAATATGCATTGAAAACGATATTTGTATAAGAGTAAATCTGGAACACCCTGTATCTCAAGAACTAGAGCCAATCTTGGGAAAACTAATGTCATTTCTGAAATGTTCAGAACACACCGTATACTATAAATCGATAAAATATCCTTTGGCAGCAAAAAAAAAAAAAATTTTTTTGTTGGCCAGTGAATTATCAACGCCCTCATATGTGCAATCTTCAAGTGCTTCACAGAGAGTTGGAAACATATGCAATTTCTTTTTTTCGATGTTCGCACACCAAAGCTTTAATTTCATTTTAAAGGATTCTATTTTTTCAAATGAATGGATGATGGAAGAACCAGTTCCCTGCAGTGATACGTTAACATTATTGAGGTGTTCAAAGATATCAACAAGATAGGCCAATTTAAGCAAATTCTCACTTTTTGTAAAGAGAAACTCAAATTCACTTATTTTATGAGAAAGGAAAAATATATCAAGCTCGCTTTTCAATTCAAATACTCTTCTTAAAACTTTACCTCTTGAAAGCCATCTGACTTCAGTATAAAATAAAAGCGAATCATACTGGGACCCTAATTCCTCACACAACATCTTAAAAAGTCGAGTATTTAGTGGTCTGGATTTTATAAAATTTACAGCTCTAATAACTTGCTGCAATAATGCTTTCAAGGACAAAGGCAAAGTTTTTGTTGCTAACACTTGTCGATGTATCATGCAATGAGTTGCAGTAACTTGTGGCGAAGCTTGTTTAACCTTTGACACAAAACCTGAGTTACATCCAAGCATGGCAGGAGCGCCGTCTGTACAAACCCCACATAAATATTTCCAATCTAGCGAATGGTCCTTAGAAAAATTATTAACTAAATCAAAAATGTCCTCACCAGTCGTAGTTATTTCTAGTGGTTTACAAAACAAAAATTCTTCTTTAATCGTGTCCTATTTCATGTAACAAACAAAAAGAAGTTGGGCAAAACCTTTTACATCTGTTGTCTCATCAAGCTGGATGCTAAACAGCCGATAAGGGTTTACTTTAATTTCCTCGATGACTTGAGTTAAAATGTCATCAGACATATCAGTAATTCTGCGCCTTATGGTATCATTAGATAAGGATATATGTTCTATCTTTTTAACTGCATCTGCCCCTAACATGAGCCTAACAATATCTTTGGTGCAAGGAAAAATTGTTTTCGGCAATTGTGTGCGGCCTTTTTGCTTTTGCTATTTTCAGAGCAACAACGTATGAAGCTTCTATTGCTGCGAAGTTTCTACATTGATAAGACCCACTTAGATCAAGCCTTGATCTTTTAACGTTTTCAGCTTTTTTCCTAAAAAAAAATCAATATTTTCCATCTCTAAATTATTATGTTTCGTGGTTAGATGCCTTTCTAGTTTATTAGGTTTCATTGACTCATTTGAAAGAGTTTCCATGCATATGACACACTGAGGTCTTTCAACCCTAGCAATATCAGTAGAAGTAAAACCAAACTTTAAATATTCTTCACTATATTTTCTTTTTGCTACGCTCATTTTCAAAATAAGGGTTATAATGATTCAAATAATAAATATTTCGGTTATTAAACTTGAATTCACAGGCACGTGACACTGATAACAAAAAAAAAAATTCTACTGACAAACGAAGGATCAGAGCGGTTTCCTTTTTTCTTAATAGGCTGGACTTGTGCGTGCTTCCAACACTGAGGGAAAGTGTTAGTATCCGTGAGACAATAGAGACATACATAGCCGCTCCCCTTGAACTAGGGGACAGCGCAGGCCAGCACGAAAGTCACACGTACACCTACAATAACTTCTCGCGCGGAGGACTGCCGGTCAGGGCACCTGCCTTCCTAACGTTCATAGATTTCAGAACCCCATGCACCCGATCAAATGTAATCACAGACAAAGGCATAGGGCACCTGAGAGAAAAAGAAGGAGGATGAGGAATGCCTTAATCGTCCAGGGTTGAGTTAGAGGAAAATAGGAGGCCGAAGAGATTGGCCTTTTCAGTTGAGAATTAGCAACATAACCATCAGATCGAATAAGAGGAGGAAAGGCAGATTTACAGAAGTTGTTAGAGATGTTTTTGGTAAGAGGCCAGAAAGATTTGTCAGTAGGAGAACCAAGGAGGTTAGCGCACTTTCGTTTGATGAAAGCCAGCTTTGCTCGTCGAAGAATATCCCTGCAACGATTATCTATCCCTGAATGAAAATTAGCAAACGAGGGATTAGGAGCAACCGACGAATTTATCTCCACCTCCCGATACGCCACTGTTCTCTAGCCTGAATCAGCCAGAGAACAAGTACGATCGAACCATGGATTATGACGGAGAGAAAGATTTAGTCAAAAGACAGGAACGGAACTTTGACTAATTTCCCGTCAACGATTACCAGTTCCAACCTTATCCGGCGGGAAGTTTAAAAGCCCGCTCTACCACCAGAGACAAAGCAGTCATTCCAATTATAGTTCGCGTAGAAGCAACCGCAAGGCCTCCCAATTGGCCCGATCAAAGTGCCAGAAAAAACCGCGTAGGGCAGGATGGAGCTGTTGGAGAGAAGGATTAAAATTAAAGATATAAGGTTGATCAGATTTTACCAATAGAGCAAAGGTTGGTTGCATTTATAGAAAGAAGAACTAGTGGTAAACATTAGGTTCAGTGTGTTTCACGGAATTGCAAGTTGGACGATCCGGAATGCTGTGGGGTTCTTTAATTAGTTGCTCCAGAACGTTGGGAAGCTAAATGATTCGGTTTCCTCCCCACCTAAATCAGTATGAGAGGACCCCAACCATTCCAGTGTTGTGTACATTGAAGCTCTCCCTTAAATGAGAGGACCTCATGTATTTGGATGAGAAGATATAACATGGTTTTCGTGAGAAGTTGTAAGATATTCAAAAAAGGCGTGAATATATATATATTCTGTCTACTGAGAGCAGTAGCAGAAGCACAAGATATATTGTAGTAGAAGGAAGAAAGATTTTAAACCCACAGAAAATCAAAGTTGGAAGATTCAGGTTCCTCAGACGTTGTAAAAGAAGGGTTTTGCCTAAAAAACAAAATATGTAAGTATTATATATATATCATATATATATATATATTATATATATATATATATATATATATATATATATATTTATATATATATATATATATATATATTATATATATATATATACTCAATTATATATATATATATAATATATACTATATATATATATTATTCTTGATATATATATATATAATATATTATAACTATATATATTTTTTTATTATTTATTTTAACATATATATATATAATATATATATATATATATATATATATATATATATATATATATATATATATATATTATATACACACACACACAATAAAAATAAAAATAAAAAAAAATATAAATATAAATAATTATACTAAATATACTATACTAATATATATATACCATATACTAACCTAAAAATATATAATATATATACTACTATATCAACATACAACGTGGTGAAGATTGGAAATATAAATTTTCCATTTATCCAGCCCTTTGCTGTTTTGGAAATCTTTATCTATTTACCTTAGCACCAACTACACAACCCTTTATGAGTGTCTTCATTTCTTTTCAAATACTACCAACCAGTGATACAAGATTACTCTAACTTCCGCCTGCAGGCGTACTTTCTCTGGCAGTGTTCGGAAAGCTCTTAACCGGACGGTGATTATCTCTGACTGGTGAGTCATTTTCATTTTTCACCCCTTCAACTGAAGTTCAAAAAGTTAAATTTTATTACTAATTTTTTCTGGTAATGTGTTCATTGCTGAGATGTCTGTCTCCTCAGTTAGGACAATCATCTTGCCATTTTATTCTCAAAAAAACAATTTTTCATACTTTATGTTATTCAAATAAAAATACACTACAACATCGTCAACCTACCTAATAAGAGGAAAATTCTCCTGTATGAACCTGTAAAACAAGATTTACTGGACCCCTTCCTTGAAAATCTCTTCTAGATCAATGAAAAAGCATCTTACACGGTCATCAATCCTTTACTTTTCCCTCAATCTTGCCTTTTCAGACTGTTCCCTTGCCCATCTTCGAAGTGGCGAGTTTTCTCTAACTGCTCGGCTTCCAGAAAGTTTGTTCTCCGAACTCTACACCCTGCTCTGGTAAAAAGAAAATCGATTCTCCTTATATATCAAATTTCTTTTTCTGCAAGAAGAGTGCCGTCATTAAAGCATAGGACCAATAGACCAAAGAATTAAGGGGATTACTTACAACGCCTCTATAATTATACGTTTTTTATTTGATTTAATCTCATTCATATTCAAGTATCGAATGTATCCTAAACTGGAAATTTGGAAAATTCTTGAAGTCTTTAATCTTAACTCTGATTCGACCAATTATATCAGTTTCCGAAATGAAAGCTCTCTTACGAGAGTTTATTTTTTTCTCGACTTCCTTTCGGTAATCTGCTCTTCTTCATTTTCGGATCCTATTTGTTAGCGTTTAACATATCGAGAGCTTTTCATGTGGTCTGAGCTCTGAACACAAAATATTTGGTTCTAAAAACTTTAACTCTCTTACGTATTATATCACTATATCATCACTTAATCTTTTTTATTTTTTTTCTCATTCGCTCAATATCTGATGTTGTAGACGGCAAACTTTTATCTTAAAAGCAGTCAATCAGAACTTACCTTACTGATATCGAGATGTTCAATTCATTTCAGTGTTCCTCTTGAAATTGTGAATCTTTAGCGACTTTAATGCCCAACATACTTTTTTTCTCTATCTGAGCTCCTGCATTCAATCTACAAATATTATCTGGCATATACTATCTATAACTAGGCAACAATTTTTAATTTACATAAAACTACAACTTTACTTTTTTATGTTATAACTAAAACACTTATTTCTTTAAATTTTTTTTTACTAAATTTTTTTAAATAAAATATATTTATATATTTATTTTATTTCCTTTGGTAAATAAAGCTTACCAGGTCATAAAATTATAATCATTGAAAATCACCACACCCAACACACCACCCCCCACAATTTTCAAAAACAACAAATAGCAAATAAGATTAACTTGAACAAATTCACAATCAATCAATAAATTTTTCAGAAAATACCATCATATCTACCCAAATGAAAACTTCAACTTCTAATGAATCGCACAATTTTACGCCAAGAGAACACAATTGACTTCGATCAGCGATCGTTCACCACTAACAACCGCAAAAAACTAGATAGTATTCACACACCCACAAAAGGAATAGTCACCAAAAGTTCTGGGTTTCAACTACAGTTGATAAATTCGCTTACAAAAGCATCACTAGAGGCAATTACATCTTATGTGGATTATTAGCAATTCAAAGTCACTTAGTCATTCTTTCCTACGCTTGAATTTTTTGAGGAAATAGCTTTTAGTTTGCATTACCTGAAAAAAAAGGATATTTTCTACATAATCTCAATTGTGGCGCAGTGCAAACCAGGGTTGAATTTTGAAACTCATTTTCCTTTCACTGCAGTGCTGAATTCTGGGGGGATCTTGAGTGGTCTTTCACGTCTGGATTCAAAAATGTCTTTCTCAGGATTTGTGATTCTTTTTTCACATATATATATCATAATTATATATATATAATATAATATAATATATTATATATATTATTAATATATATAATATATACTATATATATAATATATATATATATATAGATATACTAAATAATATATATATATATATAAATATATATATAATTATATATACAGGTATATATTAAAAAAACCCCCACATATACTAAGTTTAAAAATTTATTATAGGACGTTATCGTGATGTGACTGTCCACTTCATTCAGCTATTAAATAATGACTAAATTACATTAAATTTAAAAAAATACTATATACATTTTTAAAGAAATACTATAAAAATTTTGTTAAAATAACAACGGTTAAAAAAATTATAAAATTGGTGAAGTATACTTAATTGAATTTTCATAAATATTTCAGAAATATTTTTTTTTTTTTTTATATTTTTATAAATAATTTTTTGAATTATGCATTCCTTGGGAAAATCCCAAAAATTTATTTAGTAAGTTATTCAAAAACAAGTCAATCCCATAATCACCTCTAACTTTGTTGAAATTTTTGTAGTTGTTAATATAAAAACTTTCTCCAAATTTTCTTTTCTAGGTGTTATTTATATTAATAATAGGGGCAGAGTTCTTAAGATTTATAGAGTGTCCGGTTGAGGTTCTGTGTTAGACCAAGAAAGAGTTCAATGAATCAGTTTGTAAATCATTTTTATGCTAATCAGTTCTTCTTTTAAAATCTGTAGTTTCTCCAATATAACAACTATTACGTTGAGAACAATCAATTTTGTAAATGCAAGCATGTTGAGAATTATCTGTGTTTCTTTTTGAGAAGGCAATAGAGCGGATACTATTATAATTTTTAGTAATGATTTTAATTTGGGTCGGAATGTATTTCATGGCTGTTGAAAATGGTTCATGAGGAAGGACAAGAACATTCTTATTTTTAAACAAAGTTTTAGTAAAATTGTTGAAAGTTTTTTTTTGGCTTTGGAGAGTGTTTTAGAAATAAATGGCTTTGGGTAACCTAGTGCCAAAAACTGAGTATAAATAGTATTTAATTCATTATTTAGGAATTCTGGAAAGCAAATTTTTAAAGCTCTCAGAAAGAAAGAAAGACAAGCGCTTCTTTTGATGTTGATGCTATGATTTGAGAACCAATGAACATAATTGTTACTATTAGTAGGTTTTCTGAAAATTTTGAAATTAGGTTTTCCTGTATCTGTTTTTATTATAGTTAAATTTAGAAAATTAATCTGATTCTATTTTTCTTCCTCAATCGTAAATTGGATGTCCAAGTCACGTCCACGAAACGTCCAATAAATAAATTTTATAAACTTAGTATATGTGGGGTTTTTCTTTTATAACCTCTGACACGTTTAGTGTGTCTTGCCATCAATATATATTATATATATATATACTATATATATATATATATATATATATATATTATAAATATATAAATATGTAAAAAAGATATAAATACTATATATATATATTATATATATATATATATATATAATATAAATCTACTATATATATATATATTATATATATATATATAAAGGAAATGATAAATTTTTCTATGAATACGAGTTTAAATTTAATTGCAAGATTTGGGAGTGATTGGGTGTGAGTTCTTTCTCATGGTATTTGGTTCTTATAAATATCTCTCTC
>JABUQX010028774.1:25000-27840 GCA_015478945.1 Trachelipus rathkii | reverse complement strand
AGAGAGATTTAAACCTGGCAGAAGAAGGCCCAAGCTCTGACATCTTTTGTTGATCCCCTTTCAATAGACAGAAATTTATTTTTATTTTATTTTCTATTTATTCGACGTTGATAAATACATTAAAAAGACTGATTCAAGAGAGTGTGTGGGTGCGGCCTGGCCCTCTGAGTCGATAAAAAATTTTTTGTTTTGTTATATAGATCTTAATTTTATTTCAAGTTTTTTGATTCAATAAAAAATTTAAAATGTGTAATGTAGTGTTTTGCTAAATTTGTTACTTCTCATACCATCTGAAGAGGAAGACGGTGGGAGACCATTTTCTGACAAAGAAGAAAACACTTCGTTTAAAAACAGGGGAATAAAATGTTATTTTTGCTCTCAGGTGAGGAGCTGGTTTGTTTGCACAATCTATTTCATCATATCGTTTTTAAGTGCGTCAACTCCGCGACATATATATATAATTTTATATATATATATAGTTATATTTATATATATATACTATATATATATATATATATATATAATATATATAATATATATATATTATATATATATATATATATATATATAACTATATTATATATATATAGTTATATATATATATCTATATTGTATATATATATATATTTATATATATTATATATATATGAGTATTTAATAATTATTATATTATATATATATATATTTAATATATATATATATATATAATTATATATAATATATATAATATATATATATAGGACCTCTTATTAAACCACATCTCTCAAAATAATTTGATACTATGTACCATTTGGTAAACCTGTTAAAATAAAAGCGTTTTAAGATTCTGAATTTGCAATAATATTAAAGAAATGTACACAAAGAACTATTTTTTGTTTTTTTGTCTTCCACAGAAGCATAATGAAAATAAATAGAGCTTATATATTATATAAAGGTTCTATATTATATTTAAAAGTAGAAGAATATTATAAGGTTTTAAACAGAAAGTTAATTTTGATAATATATATCTTAAGATATATAATATATCAATATATAGTTAATAATATATTATAATATATATATATATATATATATATATATTTATAAGATATATATATATATCTATATATAGAATATTATATATTATATATATATATAGTATAGTATTATATTATAATTATATATTTAGATAGGTTCCAGATTTTTTTTAATGCTATCAGTATGCTGAGCTGAGTGACTGGCAGCTCCTACATGTAAAGCTAATTTTATATTTGGAATCCGCGGAAAATTTTAAGGAAAGGATTGGGACTGTACTGTTATTTTTTTTTTTTTTTTTTTTTTTTTTGCTTATTCATCGAAATATTTTCAAAAATTATTTCCCCCCATTTAGGGGGCTCAGAGCCGACGGGGACAGAGGGGGGGACCGTTTCAATACCCTGGAGGGAATGGTCGGAGGAAACGCCCCGCGACATCCAAAGATTCAAAGAACGGGGTGTTGAGACCATTCTTGGTAGGGGGGTATTATTCCTCACTCTCGTCGTCCCACGGGAGGCCGAGAGACCCGACTCCATGCCATTCTTTGGCGCGTCTTACCCTAATGGTATCCTTAGTTAAATAAATACCAAAGTGTTTTTTGTGAAGGTAAATATTTACTTTTTTTTCAACTAAGGAATTACCATAGGGTATTATACGCACGAAATTGGTATGGAGCGGGGTTCTCGGCTCCAGGTGGACGACGGGGGGGACTATCCCCCTTCCGGGGATGCGTCCTCCGAACCTCGCTCTTGGCTCTTTGGGGTGTCGTGGGGGTTCCTCGGCCCCTCCGGGGGATGAAACGTCCCCCCTCTGTCCCCGTTCGGCTCGAGCCCCCCTAATGGAGGAAATAATTTTTTAAAAAATTTTCGATGAAAAAAGAAAAATAGAAAAAAAATTAATTAAATCCATCTTAGAATTTCCGCCTGATTTCCAAAATATATATCGTTGGTTTTACTCGTCAGGAGCTGCCGTCCCTAGTTAAAATCTGTGAGCATTAAAAGAAATGCTGAGACCATCTATTATATATGAATATATTTATATATATATTATAATATATAATATATATATATATATATTATAGTATATATACTATATATATATGATATATATATATATCATATATATATATTATATATATATATTATATATATAATATATATTATAACTATCCCTACTCAACACTCATTGTGGACAACAAATAATAAATATTTAAGTCGAAATAACTAAAAATTAAAATAAAATGAATTTGAAAATAAATCAATTTTGAAGCTCAAATTGGAAAAAAGTAAGTTGTTGTTATTGCAAATCATCTTTTATTTCCTTTACTAAATAAAAATCATTACCACCATTCCAATACTAAATTTGTGAGGGATGTGTCTACGAAAAGGTCCCTATATATGAATATTATATATATTATATATCTTAATATATATATTATATATATATATATATATATATATATATATATATACTATATAGTATATTATATATTATAATATATATATATATATTCTTCTTCTCTCTGACTTTTTTCCAATGGAATTGGGAGTAATGGTGCGTTACAATGCCTCGGAAAAGAAAGCGTAGGAGAATTATGACAAATAGTCGAAAGAAGCCCAGCTTGACCGCCCCCTCTGTAGCCATTAATTAGTAAGAACTGTCGTCGCAATCAGTAAATCACCCTAGTAGCTTCATGGCGCATGACGGATCCTTCACTATGGTAATCGTCAGTGTAGGTTTCATCCTCCTGGCCCAGGTGGCACAACATACCCCTACAAACCGCCATTCTTCTCTATTCAAGCACCTTTTTCTTTGCCTCTGCAAAA
>JABUQX010028774.1:0-20000 GCA_015478945.1 Trachelipus rathkii | reverse complement strand
TCCGCCCCAAGAGAAATCACTGTTCAAGATTTACATAGATGCATCACGAAATGCTAGAAGCCTCACTATGTACGGCCCTATGGAAGTTTGCTATTTATTTGTCTGGACTCGACACTACATTATAGCATCGAGGCTCCACTATGTTTTTACCCTAAGACGTTGACCTATTGATCACACTTTATTCTTACCCTATAATAAATAGATTTGAAGCTCACTTCTTAGAACGTATCTGTTCTGAGACATGCACCAAACTTATAATAAATAGCTTTGATATTGACCGTTTAGGAAAATCACACTGAGTAGGAGAAATAATTCACTATTAATAAGTATATTAATAATATTGATGATATTGATAATGGAGTTAATATTAATATTAATAATAATATTAATGATGATAATTATTGAAGTTCCCCGCTTAGAACGTATCAACGACAACGAGTTGTTGTCAATGGTGGGTTCTCAGAATCGGCTGATGTTATTAGTGGGGTACCCAAAGGATATGTCCTGGGTCCAATACTGTTTATTATATATGTAAGCAATTAGATGATAATATTTAAGCAATATCTCGATATTGGCAGATTACACGAAACTTGGAAATCGCATAAATTGTGAGAAAGATTATATTATCAATCACTCCAAAGCGATTTGAATAAGATTGTAAATTGGTCAAAAACATGGTAAAATAAATTTAAAACCGATAAACGAAGGCTATACATTTTGGGAGTAGGAATAAACAAATATGATTACATAATAGATGACTCAGCTATGAAAGTTGTCAGTTAGGAAAAAGATTTAAGAGTATTAATTAATAAGGATTTAAAGTTAGCGAAACAATGTGCTGAAACTGTTAAGAAAGTAAATAAAGCTTTGGGCTTTATTGCCAAAAAACTTCGAATATAAATCTAAAATTATAATAATTCCTCTCCATAAAACATTAGTTAGACCTCATCTGGAATACGCAGTACAGTTTTGGAGTCCATACCTAAAAAGGACATAGAAAAGATAGAAAGAATTCAAAGAAGGGCAACCAAATTAATGCCAGAATTGAGAGGTAAGTCATACGAGCAACGACTATGGGAATTAAATGTGCATTCTTTAGTGACAAGAAGATTTAGAGGAAAATTAATAGAAGTTTTCAAAATACTAAATAAATTTGACAATATCGATTACAGGCAATTCTTTAGATATGATTTTAATGATGTTTTACATAACAAAAAACGAAGTTTTTAATTGGTATAAACTTTGTTATACACGATTTCAAACCAATATAGCAAAGAATTTCTTCACTTACGAGATAATTGAGAAGTGGAATAGTCTTTCTTATGAAATAGTGAATGTACAGCGGCAACATCGATTCATTCATGAAAAAGTTAGATAAAAACTTTAAGGAAATTGGTCTAACTTCAATTTAACTCGATTTTTTTGCTTTATTCAAATACTAGAATTAGTAGTAACCTGAATATGGTAAAATCAAACTAGAATAATTGATATAATTTAGTAAATGTTTAAAATACATTGCACAAAGAATTTCGGCTTGTAAAGCTTGGATGTTCATGGCTTGCAAAGTATCCGTTCTAAGAAGTTGATTTCATCGATCGCACAATCACTTTAACCTGTAATAAATGGCTTTGATGTTCACAGCATAGAACATATCTGTCCTAAGACGGTGATCTAATCGACCACACTGAGTAGGAAAAATGGCTTGCAAAGTATCCGTTCTCAGAAGGTGATCTCATCGAACGCACTATCGTCTTAACTCGTAATAAATAGCTTTGATATTCACTGCATAGAACATATATGTTACAAATATCTGCGTTAATTAAGACCTTGATCTAATCGATTAAAATAACTAATAAATATCTGTAATAAATAATTGTAATAAATATCTGTTCTAAGACCCTGTTACATTGTTACATTGACAGTGCACAAATCCAATACATAAATAAATAAAAATACTTTACAGATTAAGATGTTTGTTGCTTAGAAGCAGATATGCCCTAGGTGAGCAAACTCATATGTTACATTGAAATATGTAAAATAATATACTTATTTCATAAAATACATAACAGATTTGTTTTAAAACAGTGGACACATCCAACAAATTAAATAAACAGAAATACTTAGCAAACTAGCCTTGAGTAGGCAGTAAAGTCTTTGCTAGTCGGTTTTCTTTTTCTTTTTCTTTTTCTTTTTCTTTTTCTTCTTCTTCTTCTTCTTCTTCTTCTTCTTCTTCTTCTTCTTCTTCTTCTTCTTCTTCTTCTTTCTTCTTCTTCTTTCTTCTTCTCTTCTTCTTCTTCTTCTTTTATCTTGTTCTTCTTATTATTATTATTATTATTATTATTATTCTTCTTCTTCTTCTTCTTCTTCTTCTTCTTCTTCTCTTCTTCTTCTTCTTCTTCTTCTCTTCTCCTTCTTCCTTCTTCTTCTTCTTCTTCTTCTTCTCTTTCTTCTTTCTTCTTCTTCTTTCTTCTTCTTCTTCTTTTCTCCTTTTCTTCTTTTCTTCTTTTCTTTCTTCTCCCTTCTTCTCTTCTTCTTTCCTTCCCTTCTTCTCTTCTTCTTCTTCTTCTTCTTCTTCTTCTTCTTCTTCTTCTTCTTCTTCTTCTTCTTCTTCTTCTTCTTCTTCTTCTTCTTCTTCTTCTTCTTCTTTTGTTTCTTCTTCTTCTTCTTCTTCTTCTTCTTCTTCTTCTTCTTCTTCTTCTTCTTCTTCTAATCGATCACAATGAGTAGGGAAAATGGCTTACAAAATATCGTTCTAAGACGGTGATCTAATCGATCACATTGAGTAGGAAAAGTAATCCAAAAACAAAATTTCACGCAATTGTAGCACAATGATGTTTGATGTCTAGAAAGAAATCTGTTCTGAGTGAGCAAACTCATATTTCACATTGACAGTGGATGCATCCAACACAATAAATTGACAAAAATACTGAATAGACAATACTATGACGTTTGTAGCTTAGAAGCAGATCTGCTCTAAGTGGACACATTCAACACAATAAATAAACAAAATACTTAACAGACTATGACGTTAGCTGCTTAGATACAGATCTATTCTTTTGAGCAAACTCATATGGTTACACTCAGATGGATAAAATAGTATACTTATTTCAAAAATACATAACATATTTGTTTTAAGACAGTGGACACATCCAATATATGAAATAAACAAAAATACTTAACAGACTAGCCTTGAGTGGACTTTAAAGTTCTTGCTAGTTGGTGTTCTGCAGCTCTTCCTAAATCATACGAGCAATGACTAGGTGAGCTAGATATTCATTCTTTAGAGACAAGATAATTGGAAGGAAAAGTAATAGAAGATTTCAAAATACAAAATATATTTGACAATATCGGTTATATGCATGCAATTCTTTAGATACAATTTTAATGTTGTAACGCGAAATAATTAACATAAACTTTTTCATAGATGATTTCATACCAATATAGAAAAAATTCTTCCCTTACGATGTAATTGAGAAGTGGAATAGCTTTTCTTATGAAATAGTGACTAGCTTCAACATGTATTCATTCAAGAAAAAGTAAGATATACAACTTAAAGAAATTGAACTTTAAATTTCAATTCAACTCGATTTTAATTTTATTAAAACACTAGAATTAGTAGTTACCTAGATATGGTAAAATCAAACTAGAGCTATTTAGATCATTTACTAAATGTTAAAAATGTATCTTAAAAATAATTCGGGTGCTGAACTTAAATAATTTTGATGTGCTCCGCATAGAACGTATTAGTTCAAAAAAGTGATTGATCTCATCAATCACACTATCGCCTTAACATATAATAAATATCTTTGATGTTCACGGCCTAGGAACGTATTCGTTCTAAGACGGTGATCTGTGGTTCACAATGAGTAGAAGAAATAATCTACTATTAAAAATGATATTAACAATATGATGTTGATAATGATGTTGATAATATTCATAATAATGTTAATAGTAATATTAATGATAAAATTCAGAATGATATTAATTACAGTATTAGTAATAATATTAATAATTATAATTGATGTTCACCTCTTAAAACGTGTTAAAAAATAATATTAAGATAATATTAATATTATTAATATAAATATTAATAATATTAATAATAATATAGTATTGGTAAATAGTATTGGTTAATAATATTAATAACAATAATTAATGTTCCCCGCTTAGAACGTGTCAGTTCAAAGAAGATGATTTCTTCGATCACACTGAGTAGGAGTAATGAGCCAAACAAAATTTCACAAACTTTTAGAATTATGAATTTTGCTGCTTAGAAACAGATCTGTTCTAAGTGAGCAGACTCATATTTCACATTAAATAAGTATAATAATATACTATAACTAAAACATGCAGAAATTATGATGTTAAAAGTACATAAACAGATCTGTTTAAGTCAGTGAACTCATCCAACACAATAAATACACAAAAATGCTTAACAGACTAGCCTTGAATGGACTGTGAAGTATTTGCTATTTAGTGTTCTGTAGTTTTGTATTTCTTTTTCTTCTTCTTCTCAAAGATTATTGGAAAAGCTTAGAGCTCATGGTATTCAAGAAAAAGTTTTAAACTGAGTTAAAAATTGGTTATTGAATCGATTACAACGTGAGTGCTCAGAATGGCCGAATGTTGTAAGTTGCGTATCCCAAGGATCTTTCTTGGGTACAATACTGTTTATTATATATAAATGACATAGATGATAATGATTTAAGCAATATTTCGAAATTTTCTGATGATACGAAACTTGGAAATCGTATATATTGTAGGAATATTACATAGGTCTGCATTTCAAAAAAAATTTCTGCTGTCTGAGGTTTTTGAGTTGAATATTAATAATTTGACTATGCTAACTTCGAAAATGATAACCGTTTTTCTTAATAAAGCCATGATAATTTTTTTATTGTCTATTTTTGTTGATTTTTTATTTCATTATTATTATTATTATTATTATTATTATTATTATTATTATTATTATTATTATTATTATTATTATTATTATTATTATTATTATTATTATTATTATTATTATTATTATTATTATTATTATTATTATTTATTATTATTATTATTATTATTATTATTATTATTATTATTATTATTATTAATAAAAAAAATCAGCCATAAGAACATGAAGATGGTATGAAGTAAATTAATATTCGGTAAACATTTGAATTTTTTTAATATACATTGTATATCAACGGGAAAAAATGCATTAGTTTTCAAATAATGGTTTTTCAGTGTATGTATTTTCCCAGGCAGATCACGTTTCAAACACCAACAGTAATCAGCTAACTTGTTACATTCTTAACTTCCCTCACATCTTTCTTCCATTGAGCGGATGCCCAGATGGACCTTTCATCTTGTTCTTCATTGTAGTCTCCACAATTTTCAGGAAAATAGTCAAGATGCGATTTGAGAAATTGCATTTTTATGGACATACGTCCTCCTAGAGCAATTAATAATTGGGATTACTCAGGATTTTGTTTTGTCATCTGCTCTCATTCTAATGATTATTAAGGGCTTTTTACCAGAATGTTTTATATATCATCTATTCACAGTTATGCAAATAACACCACCTTGCATATTTTTTGTATATTTGAAAAGTTTAATCCTATAAGAATAGAGACTGAATAACTGATCTAAAACTTTTTCTCATTTATCTAATCGTAGCTGTGAAAAACATGTTTTTTTATTGTCATAAATAATCAGTTCATTTCTCTATCTGCCTCTTATTTTATTTTTCTTTCTTAATTTTCAATTGCTTCTTAAAAGGACTTGATCAGGTAGCCATTGCCTTCAGTCATGAGTGAAATCTTTAAACTCCTTTTATTTCCAAAATTTGAAAACTATTTACAAAATTATTTTTGTTAGCATAACACTAGAAAAATCTTTACAGAATCATTTAAAATTAAAAGTGTGTTCTTCGAAAATTTAAAGGGAAATTATATTTATTTCCTAGTATGATATAATGCTATTTTTCTTCCTTTACATTTCTTAAATTATTATTTAAATTATTTTCATTTCAGAACCAGATATAACGAAAGGAGATGGAATTTATACACGATTCTCACCGCCTTTAGAAGGTCCTGCTCGATATTCTTTAACTTTAGCAGTGGACGCAAGTAATGCAGTTATTGGACAGGCAGCTTCAATGGCACAGTCAAAAGAACATGACCATCGACATCATAGGCATGCCTATTATACGAAAGAGGTTAGTGTGAAAGGCTTCTCTTGTTTTTCAAAGGCATGATTTGTTTGGACAGAATCTCTCTCTCTCTCTCTCTCTCTCTCTCTCTCTTCTCTCTATATATATATATATATATATATATATATAATATTTATTATATATATATATATATATATATATATTATATATATATATATATATATTATATATATATATATATATATATATTATAAAATAATATATATATATATATTTATTTTATTATATATAGATATAATATATATATGTAATTATATAACATATATTATATATTATTATTATATATAATATATATTATATATATATTATTATATATAATTAATATATATATATTAATTATATAATATTATCATGAAACATATTAATAAATTATATATATATATATATATTATTTATATTATATATATATTAATAATATATTAATAAATATATAATATTATTATAGATATAATATTATATACTAATATATATATTATAAATATATATTATAAATAAATATATATATTTATTATATATAATATATTATAATTATTATATATATTTATATAATATTATGGATATATATTATACAGATATATATTATATATATTATATATATATATATTATATATTATAATATTATATATATATTATATTATATATGTATATTTAACTTGCATATTATTTATATAAGCTCTCCATTATAGCAAGATATGTATTGAATATTAATATATTTATATATATATTATATATATATATATATATAATATAATTACTATTATTAGTTATTATGATTCTTGTTACTATAATATATATATATATATATAATATATATCATCAGTATTATTTATTATAAATGCCTATCAAATTTCCTCTAAGTTTCGTTTCTAAAAATTGAACGAATTATTTAACATAAGATTTAAGATATATAAATATCCTCCTATATTTATTTAAAATTGATCTTCTTACCTACCTTAGTGGGGATTTATGTGAGTGGGAAGTGTTGAATTTTGGCTTATTTCAGTCGATTAAGACATATACATGTTTTTTGGTATTTACGTCTATAGAAAGCCATGCTTAACCACATATTATAATTTTTGTTTTAAACCATCCCAACAATTTTCTCTTCCTCTACTCAATTTCTAAATTTAGTGCCATTCCAGTTCTATAGATGGACTAAAAGTCATTAAGCTCTATGAGGGCTAAATACATTTTTTATAATTCAAATTTTATCCTCGATCTAAAATCTTCTGTGGAATTAGGACACACAGACACACAAACACGTCGCCCCAGCGACCATTATGGTTTACCCCTTTCGATTAATTTTTTTTAAATTTTTGCGGATTGCTTTATCTTCTCCACTCGTTTTAAAATATTTTTTTTATTAAAGTAGGGGTAAAGAGATGAAAATAATCGATTTTGACAATCCTTTGGGGTTATTGTTGATTTGATTTTGTTTTTGTTCTTGAGCGAGCGTGACCTCCTATTGTTATTGTACCAACAAAAGGGTGCTATTTGCTCGTCCTTCCAGATAGCTGATAGTGATCAATAGTTAATCTGCGCCTTATGGTTTACCACTGATGGTCAATTGTTCAGAGTATTTGAACCTCTGACTTGTCTGGCGAGCTCGTAGAGTACATATTTGATGATGGATTGCTCGCCTTAATAAATTTTCTAATATAATACCTTCTCTTTTTGCATTGTATGAGGAATGTGACGTAGATATCGCCTCTAATGAGGTGGACATAAGATGATTTATTGTTGGGTGTTGTTCTGTTTGTTCTATGTCATGTTTGTGATGTTATTCGGGGTTTATCTGACGGGTTTACTAATTAGTTTAATTGTGTTGAATTGATTGTCGAGCTATAGTCTGTATCTGTGTTGCTTATATGTTTGCCATTCGTCTAAAGAATGGCTGATAACACGTCTATCTCGTATCTGTAATTTGTCGTCATGCCAAGTGCGATTATTAAAATTTTGTTGTGTTAATAAACTGGTGGTTGTCTGTTACATGACGATTGAATTTTCATATAGATTTGTGGTGTTCGTTTGTAGATATGTTGTTTCTTGATCTCATACTGGTGTGAATATGGAGGATATCCTCGATCTTCAGAATATCTCTGCTATTATTTGCTTTTATAAGAATAACTTCCGTGTTGAACTCAAAATACGAATGATCTGCTTTGATGTAATATACACTGCCGTGGAAATATATGCTCAAAATGAAAATGTTTATGTTGAGCTCTGTATTAAGAGTTGTTTCTTATCTGATTGTATTTATGTACTATATTAGCTGAACTCATAATACTCCCGCTACGTATTAGAGTTTTGTGGATATGAAAATAGCAGAGAAGCAGACGCTAGGAAAAGCTGAATAAGTACACATGGAGTAAAATATGCAAAATAAAAATAGAATATAATAAAAATAAATAAAATAAATTATATTAACTAAAAAATAATATAATAAATATTATGAGAATATGAAAATATGGATTTTTGCTTTCCGTAACATAGTAGACTCAAATACCCCTACTTTGGGTATCCAACTAACAGATAACCTAAATAAAAAATACGTGTATCTTGCCCGAGTTTTACTCATGGCAATTTGGATAAAACCGGAAACAGATCGCTCTTTTAAATACTTTAATGCTATGAAGCGTCTTTTTTGGTGAGGAGAGCGTGGATTGGAAGAATGGACCTAGTGGTATGCTCCAGGAGCATTCGGTTTATTGTTTAACACGATTGCGGGTTCGTTGGGGTCCAATTCGAACATGCCCTGCTAGATGGAGATAGGTAAATTCTTATTGATAAAGACAAAATAATAAATAATAAGATATAGCGGTTTTTCATTTATGTAAAAATTATATTTTACATTTTTTTTAAGTTTTCATGTTGATTGTGGACTCGGCAAAACTGGACCTATTATTAATAACAGAGTCATTAACCAATATTATTATTCTATAGGAGTTACTCAGCTTGCAAAAATATACATAAGAAAATTATTTATATATATATAAGGTATTAAAATAAAAATATGTTTTCTCACGTTTTAATATTATTATTGCGAAAATGAAAATATATTATTAGTATTATTATTTAATTATTATTATTATATAATTATTATTATTTTATAATAACATCACTTTTAATATATTGTAATTGCATATATTTTTTTAATTCTTTTAATTAAATTATCATATATAACTGTTGGGTAAATATCAAACATACTTTTATTTTGACTTGTTACTCATTTAAAAATCTTTATGATTCTAAATATTTATTTTTTTGCTTCGCTGGAATCCATAATAAAAGTTATATTTGTGTTTGTATCATAATAAGGTCCAGTTTTCCGCCATTCACACGAAATACTTAAAAAATTAAATAATGTAATTAAATATATTCTAACATTTTCATAAATGAAAAAACCGCTATATCTTTTTTATTATTTTGTTACTTCTAATATGAATTTTTAATTTATTTAATTTAATTATTTATTATGTATTATTATATTATATTATATATTAATTGGGAAGATTAAAACCTAATTTGATTATTTAGATTAATCATAGTTTATGTTAATCCATAGTGTATTATCATTCTGTTTACTGAGGATAACTTTACGTTTTCTATGTAACATTTATCCCCTATCACTCACCCCCTCCCTCCAATGATTTTTACATGTTGATATAGTATATCAAAGTACTGGATAACGGTGTACATATTACATATAAAAAATTTATAAAAATAAATAATGTTGCAGCAGTTAAAGTAAGTCGCTAACTATAAAATATATAAAAAACTGATTAATCTTGAGATACTTCAATTATGACAACATGAAATCAAACGTGATATATAAATGTTTTTATGAACCATTAGTTAATGATTTATAGTTTTTTAAGTGGGTGATATTTCAGTATCCTCATAATACTGCTATCGGGTCTTGAGCCAATTTTCCCTCCCCCCCCTAAAAATGGTAATTATATAATAAATTCGTAATTTTCAGTCTGATATTGAACAATTAAAACACCAAACTTAGTATTGCTTATTTTATACTCTAAAACGTCTCGTTTTTTCGAGTATTATGTATTTGTGTTTTTTACTAGTCTGTATGTCATTTGTTTTTAGGTTAATTTTTATTTAACAGATAAACCTTATTATATTTGTATTTTTGTATAATTATCTCCTATATTTTCTTTATTCTCTCTTCTCTCTCTCAGAAAAGTGATTTCTAAAACTTCGAAATATTCTAAAAAAAGAATATTAATCTAAATTATTTGAATGATTATCTCTGAACATATATATATTTGGATATTTAATCCCATATCTGAGCAATTGGTCAATTTACTCTAATAACCATACTTTATTGTGTGGTGTGCGCGTTTTTCAAACATAGCAACATATTTAGAATTATTAATAATATTTTTTTCCTGTATTTTATTAGCCCTGATTCTACTCATATGAAATATATTCAAATGAGAAATACATTTGTAGATCTCAGAGTTAGTAATAGATGAAATTTTATTTATTTAGGATAAAATTATTTATATTTAGTAAATTCAAATATTATGGATAATATAATTAATAAATGATAGGAAAAATTTCAAATTATTTCTCAAAAAAAGTATATATATTTTATATGCTATATAAATTTATAAATAAGAAATATTCATTTTTGAGCATATATCTCATAGAAAAATTTACATCTAAAGATAAAAAGATGTAATCGTATGCGTCTCGATATTATGAGGTAAAATTAGCCAAGTTGATGTTGATGATAATCACGTGAAAAGGAAAAACATATGTCAAAGATATAATCACTTTACTCTCGCATAAAAAAATAACGAACACATTAGATGTTTTGACATGTGACTGTGAAATATTAGAATTATATGAACATCAACCCAAAAATGTATTGCGCACATTCGCGAACAGTGATAAATACATCATTCATCCTCATCAAGCAATTACTCTGCACAGAGTATTTTTATTCTAAGAACTCGTTTGTTACATTATTATATTAAGATCGTAATGTTTGGCCGACTTCTTCGTAAATGTGAAGTATGTCAGAATAACATTTCCTACCCACCATGAATGGGAAAGCCTCTTTCTCGCTCGAAATACATACATTGGCTCTCTTAAATGCATTGAAGTAAATGTACTGCGCAGTATTACAAATGTAAGCTCTTAAAAGAATTTATATTTAAACAACCAAATAAAAAGAAGTTGATATATATTTTTTATATTTTGGGCTTTCAACCTAAATAGTACTTATATAGATTAATTGTGGTGAGCAGTCTCTTATAGCCTGGTCGTCTTTCCCTTTTAAGTATAGTGTTCTACTTTATTTCTCATGTTTAATATATGTAGATTGTACTTTAAATATTTTGTAGATGTCGCCATGGATTATATATAAATATAATTGTAATTATTTCGATATTTTTATAATATTATTATTTTGTAATTACGGTGTGTTGATTGGGATCCTACTGTGCCCAAATCCTTCTTTATATCATCCCCATAACGTTCTTCCTCCTGACAAGTAGCGGAGTGTGCCTTCGCTCTCTATGCATCTGCGGTGTTCTCTCCGATTGATGTGGATGTCTTTTTTAAATTTTAAAATACATCTCTTTTAAATTATATTTAAAGTATTTCGCACGTGATATTAAAAAATTAGGTTTTTCGCATAAAATTCTTATTAAATATTAATAATTAATAATAATATAATTAAATAAATTATATTATATAATAATAATAATAATAATAATAATAATTATATATATATATTAATATAATATTTTATTATTATAATATAATATATAATATATATAATAATAATCTTGTTAATTTTAAATGTCATAATTACTAGAAATATCTTATATAAATAATTTTTATCCTAATAAATATTATATAAAATTTAATATGTATATTTAATATTTAATTAATATCCAGAACATTCACCTAATTGCTTAGATATATAATCAAATACGATATATATTACATCATTCACTTCACGTATTGACCAAACTATTTTATATACAAACGTACTTTTCATATTTATATATATTTCTACTTATTTACTCCTACATAATATCACACACTAATTTAATTATTTTGTGGGTTTTACTCATTATATATTTTATATATTCAATCTTATAACTCTTATCTCAACGTCCACCCTTAGTGGATTGTCCTATTATATATACTCTGTAAAACTAACCTAATTTATGGTATAATATGTATATAACGTCATGAAATTTAATTAGGATACCTTTTATTTCTGAGAAATTGCATAATAGAAGTAATTCGTCGCAAATTCAGCTCGTTTTCTCTTCCATACAGAAACATTTTCCTCTATTTAAACGGATTACTACCATACTTATAAATGTCCATATATATATGATAGTTAACTAAGTACATTACATATTTACCAATATGTATAAGATACTACCTAAGTGTATCAATACATACTCAAGACGTCATATATATAAGATTACTACTATTATACATATATCGTACAGCTATTTTAAATTATAATAATACTTCACTTTCTGCAATTCACAACTTATATTTATCTACTACATTCTATATATGTCATATCAATCGTTATCTCACTTATTCATACACACATATATCCTAAAATTAATTTTTAATAATCTAGGTGAACCACTATATTTAGAGGTGTGTAACGCGGATAGGCGATTTTTTGTTCACTTATTCAGCGGTCTCACGCTCTAACATAACTGCTGGCATTAGCCGGATAGTAGAGACACTAGTCTCCACTCGGGTGAATTCGCGGCAATGTCGGATCAGCTCGTCAGATACGTTTTTACTACTGTTTTTTTATACAGCTTGTTATAGACACAGATTCTTCACTGCTACTTTTAAACACTACTTGCCAAATCTCTACAAGATAATCACTACTCAAAACTTCATTCTCACTAGTAAATTCACCACATATAATACCAAATTCATCGCATAGTAATATAGGTATATATTAGGGCTAACCTTATACATCCTTATTCTAATATTCTCCATTATTCTACTCTCCTATCCTCTGCCACCGACGTTCTAATTATTTCAATACCCATAGGTATTATTACAAATTGATAAATATCCAATAGTAGATATAATAGCATTACCATATGCCTCACTCTATGCGTTATTAATAATTATAACCAATCACTTTCTGATTCTTTATCATTCTTTACATACTCAGCTTCACTATTAGTTAATACATACTGTTAGGTATATTCATTCAGAAAGTACTTTTACACACACCAATTTATATTAATTCACTAATATTTAATGAGGAATCATAGAGCTTCTCTATAATTCCTATCATACGCCTGTTGCAATCCATAATACAAAAAACCTAAATACAATTCATTCATTCTTTCTTTTCTCTCATATTTCTTTCAATGTAAAGATTGTATCCACACATCCTTACTATCACTTGCTAAACGCACCTTGTATTATTATCATATATCACCTAATCAGTCATTCAGTCATATGTGATGTGGCTCTTTTTGAATTACAATAAATTTTACTTCGGCCTTCCCGATAAAGGCTATATATACATATCGGTTTCGCAAATGTAATACAAGTTTACGCCCTTGTTCTTCTTCAAAATCTCTTTTGCACAGTCCTCACACAACCTCATTTTCCGCCTTCTCCCCCCATTTGGAAATAAAAGGAGTATATATATTTTAATACTTGAGTTACTAATTATATCAATTGCTTCCATAACCTAGATGCTCTCAGCATAAAAACCAACTCAGATACTATCCTGTATGCCTCCATACAGAGCTGTCGAGTGATCATGACTTTCTCTTTCTCGCTCGTAAATGTGGCTGTGCACCTCTCGCTTAGGAATCCGTCTCACTAGCGACACTTGTGATACTCGCTGAGGTCATCATCGCTGATGTATAATTCTGCCCCTTGAGCGTTTAGCTATTCTGTCAAGATCTGCACTTGGTAACCCTATTAATATCAAGTTCTCACGTTCAACATATGAACCCGTTGGCCTCCTCTTATCTGGATCTCTTATCAACGCTTTTCTCGCTCTCGACTCATTAGTTCAGATCAACATGAAATAGATGTGCTTGTCTCTTATCTGACACCTCTGAACTCAGTATTTTCTTCTCTGCTGCTCACGACTCGTTAATAGAAGAGTTTCATGGATTTCATCTAATGGTTTTGATTTCGCTAGGCAGAGATGTTATATCTTGTTGCTGTATGCTTTTCTGTCGATATTATTTGCTCATTTACTCTGGCTTGTGTTGGATTATATATCGATGCATTTAGGCACCAGCATCTTCATCTTACTCTATATGCATACTCTCTAAAATGCAGAATTTCTTCAAACCCTCTGATGTAAATTACATCTCGCTTAACTCAATGATTACATGTCATTGTTCTCTTGTACTCATAGGATCCGAGAGAGAGTTGCTTATCCTATGTTTGCTTGACTATGCGTTTCATCGCTTTGCTCAGAGTTTCGATATACCATACACACTTGATTTCCGGATTTCAGTCTCTATGATTTGTTTCCGCTCATGTACATGTGCAATCAGTCTCTCCTCCTCTTATCTCGTTTACGGTATTAGCATTATTTTAAGCACATGCTTCACTAACGATTGTCAATCTTCACGCTGTTAGAATCTTAATCTCAATCGTCTGACGAAACTCATTATGAAGTTATTTCTCGAATCCAGACTACCTCACGTCCCTTTTTTGTTACCTAACTTTCATTAAAGGGCTTCTCAGGTGCTAGTAATACAATTTAGCCTAATAGCACTTGCTTTAATTTTTATCCAATCACCAGTCTCATGCCGTTAATCCTTTATTCTTGTTAGCTTTGTGTTCTGACTGTCATGTAACAATGAGTCGACGATCATGATTTTTTTTCTACTCATCCTCTGCAAGATAATCAGATTCTAGATTCCTTCATACTTTTGATATATAGGATTTCTATCACGAGTTTCAATCACCATTGTACAATTGGCATCTTCTTTTGGATTTACATACCAGCATTCATTGAAAATATAATATCACTATAAAGCCTTGTTCTTGTAAGGTGTAACATTTCACACGTCCTTCTTAAGTATCTGTGTCACTTTTCCTCTTTCCTTTATCACTCTCTCCTCTCTCTGTGCAAGCTGCAATCCCAACTGATGTGATTGTATTGGTATGCTCAGTTACTCAATTTAACTTCCTTTTACACTTATGGCTAATAAACTTATCTTGAATAACGTCATCTCTGAGAGGTTGATAGCATCTACTTAATTACTAAACTGTATATATCTGATATGTGCAAGCAGTTAACATTTTTCATCATTCCACTCACTTAAATTAAATTGAGATTGCTCAGTATCATTTTTTAATTATTTAGTAGGCTGCATTCTCTCACTACCCAGAAATGCTACTATTGATATTTAATATATGAAATGTTTATATTCAATTTATATTCTATATAATGCATTATTCCTCTATTAAAACATCATATGTTCCAAGATAATCCCTTCAGTGATCGTTTCTGAAGAGACGATGTTGAAAGTGCTAGCATGTGCGACAAAGATTTTGGCGTTAGTGCTGGCGTATCTGGATACCATCTTCTCTTCCTCGTCGTTAAATTTTGCATCGTCTCTCCATACCTCTGTGGGTGTATTTGACTTACCTAATGCGAGATCTTCCCTCAGATAGGTGGTGTCAGACCATACTCATTATCAATCTCGAATGGTAACATGATATTTATACATATGTGTCTCAGCTAGGGAAAGATACAATTTGATGATATATTTTTATTACTTCTGTATAACATATTTAGATATATTTCTTATTATACAAATCAAGTCTCTGTAAAAAAGTTTCTTTGTTTTAAAAATAATACTCTTGAGCGTGAAAGCTTATTTTCCTATACTCCATATCTATTGAAACCAGTATTACCTTCTACATGACTAAAGGGAAATCTATAACGTGATCTAAAACATCTTTATTTCTCAGTGACTTAAATATTATACTATAATCCTCAGTGACTTTGTTTTATTTTATCAAATTTATCCCACTTTTTAACTTGTCGAAACTGCTAATCATGATAAGTTATATTCATACTGCCTAGTTATTTATTTTATCAAAACCCAAATTACTATAAATATCGTTAAGTAATAGTATTGATGTATTCAGTTGTCTCGGACTTCAGTTTGAGTGACACTTATAACTTTTCTCTCTCTGAGTGATCTTTTTTATTTAATGATTATCTGTGAAAGTGTACTTTAATATTAATATCTGCTAATAAATGTGACTAGTTGCGTCAAGAATGTACATAGTTTCCACAGACCTCTACGGGAGTAGTTTATCAATCTTGACAGATTTTACATGCGACTATGTTCTCTTAATGATAAACATCCTCGAAATAATTCCCACTTAACATTCAACTCTATTTTTATTAAGTAATAAGCTCATATAAATGAATTTTTTATATTTTCATTAATTATTATTAAATACACCACGGTACTTAATAGAATAATGATGAGAATATTATACTGAATATTCTAAATAAATTAAACTACTCCGTAATGCAATAATGATTAGGAATAATAATCAAAAAGTGTACTCGAGACGGGTATATTTAATAATATATATACTTCCTCTCATACTCGTAACATTCATCAAAGGTATGTCCCTCAATATTTCAATTTATAATCTGTATTGTATACGTTATTTTACTGTTTAATACTGATATATCAAATTATTTATCTGACACAATGTTGTCACAACATGATATGCGAAATATTATTATAATTAATTATTATTACCGAAATAAATCGAATATTTTTAAAATAAATCTTCTAATTATATATTATATATATATAATATATATATATATATATATTATATATAATTATTAATATATTAATATATATAATATATTATATATATTATATATTATATATAATATATATATATATAATATATATATATATATATATATATTAATATTATATTATTTATAATATTATATATATAATATTAATTAATATTATATTTAATTATGATATTAATATATATATTATACATTATAAGTATATATTATATATATTATAATATTATTATATAATATTATATTATTATATTAATATATATAATATATTTGCATATAAGGTGTAACATAAGAATAATGGATTATCGTTACGTCGTCTCAATTAACGTAATTTTCTTTGTCATCTATTTCATGTATTGTAACGATTAGAGATTTTACATAACTAAAAAGAGCAAGCACACACACACAGATATATATTATATACTATCATATATATTATATATATATATATATACGGCTGGAAGTATTTTATTGATTCTTGTTCCTATATAGTGTTATATTCTTGTGATTTAACAACATTAGGGTACATAAGCTAAAAAAGAAACCAATAATATTGAGGATACTTTGCTATACGTATATAAGTTTACAAGTGAGATGCTGAATGTCGTCTTATAAGCTAATCAACGATCAGTCATTGTTCTGACATCTAACTACTCCTCTCATACATATATTTTGATAAATTGTGTTATTATCGTATATTACTTGTTGTTGTATATTGATTACTTTGTTATTAATTTTTGTTAATTTGATTATTTTTTGTTATTGTTGTTGTTGTGTATTTGTTGTTGTTGTTGTTGTTGTATTTGATGCACCTCTCTTCATCATCGTTGTATTCGTGTTTGATTGTTGTTGTTATTTAGTTGTTGTTATCTATTTTGTTGTATTTTGTTGTTGTTAGTTGTTATATTTGTTTTATGTTTATTGTTATTGATTATTGTATTGTTATTGTTATTAATTATATTGTTGTTGTTGTATGTTAGTTGTTGTGTTGTTGTTGTGATTGTTGTTGTGATTGTTGTTTGATGTTGTTATTATAATGTATACACATTGATTGATTGTTGCTGCTTGGTACTGTTAATGTTACTGCTTTTGTTTGATATAGTTTTATTTAGCTATTACATGATGCATACAAATTAATATATACAGCCGTACATGATGGATCATTTATTATCTCATTACCTAGGTAGTATGTTACGTGTTTATAATTTTGTTTGTTTGTGATTGTATTTTTGTCATATAGAGCATGTTTAGCCCTGGCGTTGTGTATATAATACTCAACTTAACCACTTGAAGAGGTCTGGAACGTTTACTGAAAGCCGTCACATCTACAGGTATTGAACTCTCGAGTCCAGTGTATGGAGATAGGACTATCATATCATATGGATATTTGATTTCTATGTGATCCTTCGGAAAAGTCTAAGTTACTTATTACAAATACATATAATATAATACTATCCAATAAACTACCAATACCCACTACATATAATTATACCTTTAAATCATCATAAAATAAAACTATATAATAATAATATATTATATTTAATCAATAATACCTACATATTTCATGCGAATTAATCTGATTCCTATCAATCATATAATTAATATATAATAAACTAATATATAAAAGAGAACAAAAATGTTGTGCAGATAATAAATATCATATATATATAACTATATATATATACAAACATAAACAATTAAATATACAAACACATACACTAAACCAACCAACTATCAATTAACTACATTAAGATAAGTGATGTACACACTCAACGTAACTCACAATTAACCATTTCACATCTTGTTATTGCTCAAATACCAACAAATATAATAACCCACTATCTCAACTGCTAATCCCGCCTATAAAACAATTTAATGACGTGAGATAATGAGGTAATGCTCACAGGTTACTGATGCAGACGATAAGCTGAAAATGCGGAATTGCAGGTTGCGTGGATGCGTATACTCCTTAGATAATGTATATATCTTGTAATGCGTGAGGCGGATGCGGATATCCGCGACTTGCCCCATCTAGACACAAATGCACAAATGTATTTCAATATACTACACATACATATTAAAATATACCTATCTATCACACCAATACTACACTATAATAATTATCATCAATATATACAATACATAATAACTACTAACTCATACAAATCCTTACTACACATACAAACCTATAATAACCTCATTACCCATTACCACAACCATCATATCTAATCATAAATATAATATACTATCTAACCATAATAAACACAAATACAAAATATAATATACTAACATACTACACTCCCAACACTCAACAATATATCTTTAATATAACAAACACATCAACAAAATACTAAAAATAATCCTACTAATAATACTACCACTCAATTACCTATTCAACACAACATAACTATAACATACTATAATCAACACTACTCAAATAAACACATATTATAAACAAAATAACCGGTATCCCAAATCCCCATCATAACTATATACTAAATATATATAATTATAACTATCAGCTGCGCGAGCGTCCAGTCCACCTCATATACTAGAAATATAATGAGCACGACATATCAATAGATTGACAGCTGAGTATAAACAAATTATATCAAATCTATTAGAAGATTGTTTGTCAAATGGTAACGAGAATAATATCATATTATTAATTTCTATACATTACCATATCATTACTATACTATATATATATTAATATATTAATAAATTAATATTTATATATAATATATTTATACTCAATTATAATAAAATATATTATATATATATAATAATATCAATATATATTAATTAAATTATATAATATATTAACTTAATATACTATTTATCCATTACCTACATTAAAATATATATTATGACATTTAGAATAAACTCACAACGCAAAAACGAAACAATCCATATAAC
>JABUQX010028773.1:25000-33200 GCA_015478945.1 Trachelipus rathkii | reverse complement strand
ATCTAAGTGTTTTATTTTAAATTAAATAAGCTAGTGGTCGCGTGGTAGGCCAAGATTCATAATATATGTGTATTACTTTGACTACAGTCCCCAATTTTCACACCTAAAAAAATGGAAATCATGCCCAATAAACGTTTGGTTTCGGGTGTTCTGTATCTGCTAGTCAACCTATTTCAGAATTTTCAAGTTTTCAAAACAACAAATCTTGTTTTTTTTTTATTTTTTTTTTTTTTAACATATTTTTTACCAGCAAATAGTTCAAACTCTTTTTTTTTTTTTTTTTTTTTTTTTTTGTAACCAAATGACTTATTTTTAAACCCTTTGTGAAATTATTTGCATGGTTGTTAATCTTCCTTCTTAACTACAAAGTCACAATTGTTGTCGTTTTTTCGGATTTATAACATTAGACCGTCGTATTGTAATCTCGTAGCGTATTCCAATTCTTAAAATACCCACTCTTTTTTTAGTGATTTTTAAAATATGAAAATTCGGCTGATAATAATTATTTAATGTTTGTTGCAAAGTGCATAATGAAATTTTAAGGGACATTATGTAGTCGGAAGATGAAATGGACTTTTTGTACACTTAGATAAATTCTTTAAATACTGGCATTGCGTCTATATGACATTTGAATTCTTTGGAAACAAATTTTCAACATAAATAAATTTTATTTTTTTTTTTTTTTTTTTTTTCTTTTTTTTTTTCTTTTTTTTAAAAAAAAAAAAAAATACTTCTAAAAAAGTATTATCCGTTTGTCAAAGTTGCCTATATAAAAAAAAATTATTAAATGTTTAAAAAAAAATAGTGCCACAAGTTGCCCGTAACTTTTACAACAGCCCCTGAAAATTTGATGTAAATCGATGTTATTGATAAAATATAAAAAAAATATCTCAATTTTTCACTTTTTTCAAACTTTGGAATTTTTGGAAAAGTGAAAATTGATATATTTTTCTCTACTCATCCAATGAACAATTTTTTCAAATTTCCACAAGCTCGCTTATCTCAGTTTGGGGCAAGTTGGCATCTGTCTTTACTTAACTTATAATTTTTATTTATCGTTAAAAAGGAAAGTTTTTTTAAAATTCTCAATTTTTTTTTTCTTTTTGGAAAATTTGTTCGCCAGAACAAAATACCAAAAACATAATGTGCATCTTTCAAAGAACAATATCTATGTAAAAAAATGTTGCATCTCTTTCGACTACATATTGCCCTTGATAAGGGAAATTTCCACTCCTTCCCCACTTCCATTCGCCACAAACAAACAAAAAATGATTTACTGTTTAATTTTTCTTAATTTCTTTTGTAAAATCCAAATAAATCAAAAACCTTTTGGGGCAATAATAAATTGGGAAATTGGACAACGCTTAGCACAAAACTCAAAATATCGAGGAAAAAAAATTGTGACTATTGTAGGAATTGGATTCATTTATGCATATTTCAATTTTGAAGTTCATTCGAAAACAAAAATTTCTGAAAGTTGATACAAAAAATAGTTCAAAAACATGCGGTTTCTGCAAAATAATAAGAATTCTGAACAAATGACATTTCAGCACCAGCAAAAACACCCAAAAAAACAAAAAAAATAGAGGGCAAAAAAAAAAAGCTACATTTCGCGTGTTATATAGGCGTCATTAAATTCGCTTCTATAATCCGAATTTTATGCTTTTCACTTTAAGGAAGGGGCTGATTCTCAGCTGTTGGAAAATTGCGGCCGTTAGCACGAGCAAATATTGGACCCTCATAATCCTGCATATAATCTTCTATTAATGCTACTCATGATTTGCAAATTAGTGAAGCACTTCATTGCATTAGGTGTTTTTCATGATTTGCTTAAATTAATATTCCAGAGAGTCTGAGGTAATACCTACGGACGAATTCTTGTTGAAAAAGGTCGAAATTATATTTTTAAAATTGTTCAGAAATAAATTTTAGAAAGTGAAGTCCCTGGTCTAAAATATTTATATATATATATATATAATTTATATATATATATATATACTATATATATAAATATATATAATTATATATTATAATATATAATATATAATAAATAATATAATAATTATATAATTATATATATATATATTTATATATCCATTATATATATATTATCTTATATATAAAACTGCTGTAATATATATATATATATATATTATACTATAATATATTATATACTATATAATACTGATATAATAATATATATATTATATATATATATTGATATATATCTATATATAATATTATCTATATAGTGTTGGATGGGGTTGTTAGGGTATATATATATTATATAGTGTTATATATACTGAGAGTAATGGCGGCAGTACGCGTAATGCTACCGGCATACATGTATCCGGGCTACTTTTTGTACCGATACCCGGTATTCGCCCAACACTTTGAAACAGTACGAAGTATGATAACTCTTCTCTTATCGCCCAATCAATTTTTGTGCTAACCGCGTACGAAAAACTCAGGTACTTTTATTCGGCTTACATTTTTAGGTGAATATCATTTATGTGCCAATGCTTTTTGTGTTTATCAGGAATGTTTTTTTTTATTTATTTTTTTTTTTAATATGTACGTTACTGTATGAAAATGTTAACTTATTAATATTCGCTGCAGTTTTCAAATTTTGTTTTAACATTTATTATATGAAAAAGATAATAGTGGGAGCCTCCAAATCTGCAATATTATACACTATAGGACGAAATTATCACAATTTATAGACACCAGCTGAATTACACTGATGTTCGATGAACTTAAGAAGAAGAAATGTGGTAAATTGATCCGTTATCTCGGTGAACGAATTGTTTTCAAAAATAATTTTAGAAAATGAAGCACTGAGAATAAAAAGTTGTCTGAAAATTTCATACTTCATGACTTATACTGCCAGATGTCTAATTTGTCTAAAAAATTATATTTATATATACTTTATTACTAAAGAATTATATATTTAATCTCTATTCATCAGGTTTGCCTCTCTTGGAGCTTGTGCGAGCACTGGGGAGCGGAAGCCTCCTGTAAACTATTGCATTCATCACGCTTTATGAGTTTCCTATATCATGCATTTCCAATTTAGCAATCTAAATATGTTATAAATGTAATACTTATAACATGCTGTTTTCCTTAACATAACATTTTTGTACTTATATTTTTAAATTCATCCGCGATCTTTTGACTTCCTTAAACTGTGGAGTGTATAGAAACCAAGTCAACGGCGCCCAAAATTATAGCCCGCGGTCCTTAATATTTTAATGCCGCAACCCGTTTTGACTTTAATTAAATTTTTCGTATTGTTTCGAATTTAGTAAGTACATTTTTTTTCATTTTGACTTGTTATCTTTTTTCGCGAAGAGAAAAAATCATAAATATATATATTATATTATATATTATATATATATATATTATATTATACTATATTATATTAATATATATACTATTATTATATATATTTATATATAGTATTATATATATATTATATATATCATATAATATATATATATTATACATTTATATATATATACTTTATATATATATAATCATAAATATATATATATATATATATTATATATATATTATATAATATCAAACTGGTTTTACTTATACTCATGTGCATTTACCTTCAAATCATTATTAATTAATCTTAATATGTATTACAGTTCTAATACCTAATCCAGCTACGTATCACTAATATAGATAACGGTATTTATAGTATAGCTAATACTAATAGTATTATATACAAGATTATCACTTAGTGAGTTATTCTTGGGAAAAGATACGAATTGGGCAACATTGTTTGCAGTTGTTGCCAATAGACACAGACAATGCAATAGAATGAATAGATAATTTCTCCTCTCTCTCTCTTGTACTATAACTACACTTAGCACCCGATAACTAACTATATTTATTATATTATATCATATACGTACTATACCCCTATATTAACTATAATCGCTACTAATTTAACTATATCACTATATTATACACTATAAGTAATACTTACGTATACTTAACTACTAATATTATATATATATATATATTATAAATATATATATATATATATTAATATATAATACAAATAAGATATATTATTATATATATATATTTATATATATTATATATATACTATATAGATATATATAATATATAAAAAATTATATATAATATATATACTATATACTATATATTAATATACAATAGAATACTATATATATATATATATACTTTAAAATTTTGAAAGACCTAGCAACCTTTTTTTTTAACGGTTTGTCACTATATGACAACTTCCCTAATTCGCTTCCGGCTTCATGCAGTGTTTTTTCGGTTGTTGAGGACGCAAGTGCTTATAGTGTTTTTGTCAGTTTGTGTTGCTTTGTGGTTGATTTATATTTGTTTGGAATTTCGGAAGCATGTCCAGCATTAATTCAAAGAGACAAAGTTATCTTTATATAATTTCAAAGAAGAATGGACGAAAGATTATTTTTTCATCGAAAATAAAGGCAGACCAATATGCCTTGTATGTGGGGAATCTGTTTCAGTACCAAAAAAAATACAATCTTGAGCGCCATTATTCTTCCAAGCATAAGGAATTGGATAATGTGCAAGGGGAAATACGCTTCGAAAAAATTAATCATCTTAAAAGCAACTAAAAGGCCAACAGTCAATATTGCAGCATACACATAAACAAAATAGCTCCATTGTTCGAGCAAGCTATGAGGTTTCTGAATTAATAGCAAAAGCTCTGAAAACCACATTCATCGAAGAAAGAGAATTCATAAAAGATGCCTTTAGTAGACCACAGCAAGTTTTAACTCCAAGTAAAGATAAAATATTCAGCCAGCTATCAGTTTTACTCACGAAAAAACAAGTGGTCTGGATCGCATTGTGAAAATGGCTAAATAACATTGACCCAGCTTAACTTTGAGAAAGCAGCAGCCTCATTTAATTTTCTATACCATGGCTTCTGATGAAACCCTAGACAATTACGCAGTAGAGCACAGTTTTGGCACATTTTTATGTCGGAGTTGATTTATTCTGACTATCCATATCAGACGAGGAACTGCTCTTGCTTGAAATCTATAATGCATCGGAAGTTACAACAGCGTGAAGAAAATTTTTTCCAATGTTAAAAGTCTGCAATTATTGATTATGTTATCCTTTGAAGAAACTAATTGCAGTACTGCCAAGCTATGAATGGTCGCATCATCAATCGTAGGAACTTCAAGTAAGGACTTGTTGGCTTTGATTAAATAAAGGAACTGCAGAGAGCACTGTTCGATAATACAACTTATTGTATTTCATTGTATACACAACAATTTGCGTGTGCCGTGTCCTTCAAATGACATGTTTTGATGCTCTATTGTTTGGCTGAAAATGTTATAATTTCATTAAAGTTAAAGGCCTAAATAAGCAGGCATTTAGAGAGTTTTTTTTTTTAGTCTTGAAGCATGTATAGAAATTTGTATATATTATTGTGAGTTCGTTGCTGTCAAAGGGTTCTGCTCAAAATATTTTTATGAGCTCAGAAATGAATCGATGAATATATCATGCGACTGAAAAATATGCCCCTTCATGAGCTGAGAGAAGGAAAGGAATGTTGCTTTGATTTGCCTCCCCTTTTCTTAAGTGAACCATCACTCTAGCATGTTGAATAACTAAACCCGTGAAGATTACAGGCGACCCAGATTTATTGATTGCCTTACGCCTTTATACATCAATTAAAATCTTCTGCAGTCCCGATGTTACAACTGTGGATGGCACAGCTAAAGAAAACTAATCTAACCCATTTTCCAACATTACATGGAAGAAAACCAGTTTCAACAGTGGCGTATTCCGAGGCCTGCTCACTTCTCTATGATGAATTTGAAAAAAGGTTTATTGATCTTAAAAAGTTTCAAATTGAGCTTCAGATATTCGACGCCCCATTTAACGTAAGGTCAGAAGATGCACCTGATTCATTACAACTAGAACTAATTAACTTGCAGTGCGATAATGCATTGAAAGCTAAATTTAACTGTGTGACTCCTCTTCAGTTTTATAGTCTTTATTTAACCGAGCAGGAGTTCCCACTGCTACGAAATCATGCGCTAAAAGTTGTTTCATTATTTGGCACAACATATAAATGCGAACAGTTCTTTTCAAAATTAAAATTGACAAAGAATCCCCTTCGTGCAAGATTAACTGACAGTAACAAGTCAAATCAATTACGCCTTGCTAGCTCTACAGTGCCTCCAAATTTCACAGAACTCTCTGAGAAAATACAAATGCAGCCTTCGCACTAGATTAAAAAAAAAGTTATTTCGATTATAGAATAATTAGATATTATATATATATATAATATTATTATATAAATATCTATATATATATATTATATATATATATATATTTTATATATTATATATATATATATATATACATATATATAGATATATAATATACTATATATAATATAATATAATATGATTTATGGCATCTTTATTTCTTTTTTATTTTAATAAATATTCATATATATTATAGTTTGATTGTAAAGGTGACAGAACAATAGCTGATGTTGATTTTATAAACATAAAAAGTAGTAAAAAGATTAAAAGGTTATAGGCTATTATATATTATATATATATAATATATATATATATATTTATTATATATATATATATATCATATATATATATATATATATTATTATATATATATATATATAATCATATATATGATTATATAATATATTATATATATATAAATATTATTTATATATATTATAACTATTATATATATATATATATATAATATTATGATATATATAACTATATTATAATATATATATATATATATGTATTATATATATAAATATTATATTATATATATATATATATATATATATATATCTATATAAATTATTTAGATTTAAATACAAATATTGATAAATCTCATATACTAATACTGATACTTATAATTATCATGGATGTTATATGTATATATATATATAGTATATATAATATAATATAATTATATAGTATATATATATAATTTATTATATATATATATATATATATCAATATATATTATATATATATATATATGTTTAATAATTATATTTATAAATATATTATTATTATATATATATATATATATTTATAATATATTTATACTATATATATAATATATAATATATTGCCCGTACACCATAAAATCTTTCGTAAAATTGCACGCCCATTTAAAAAGCTTCCCCATCCCTGCTATACACAACAAGGTCTCATATATATCATATATAATATATATATATATAATATATATATATTATATATAATATAATATATATATTATATATATAATATATATCATGTGTAGTGTGTGCTGTGTGTGTGTTTGAGTGGTTGTGGGGTGTCCGGTGTGATCAATTGTGCGTGCGTTGCGTGCGTGGCTGTGTCTCTGCTAATGTGACAACACGCGAATATTTTCCTAATGATGTCATTTTATTAGAAATTGTTAGGAATAAAGAGAGTCTCTGTATGCGAACTTGCTCATGAACTTCGAATTATTCATAAAACTTGTCGGTTTCGATAATTAAATTCATTTTAAATGGCCAAAATTATTTAGGGTTTCATAGAGACAGTCATTCTCGATTCAAAAAAGGTGTTACCTCTCAATACACGTTGGAAAAATACGTGCTGCTGCCGTAATATGTTACAACAAATGTTAGTTGTAATAGATTTAGAACATCGTGAATGAGGGCCAACGAATACCCCAATAGTACCCAGCTGTTACGTTATATATAGGGTACTATTAATTCTCTTCTCCAATCCCTCGAAACAGTTATGATTTATAACAAAAATGATTTATAACTCTGTAACACATCCGTTTTTTACAGTCCCATACAATAAGTATTATTTCGGTATAGTATGAAATCCTTTCCAGTATAGTACCTTCTCGCATTTATTGTGACGTACATTCTTCATCTATATAGCATGTATACCATTATTACGCCTATCATGGCTCACATTAAGCTACATCTGGAAACGTAGCGCAATGTCTGCTACTTATTCCATTACGCAAGTATCAGCCCACCTTGACCCACCCCTTGTCATGTTGCCAATTGTTGTATTATTTTCGGAGGCTCGACTATCGCGACGAAGCCCGTTAAGTGATTCCGATCTTAGAGGTAATTAACTTGATGCTATCGGTGTTGATGTACCACCGTAGACAC
>JABUQX010028773.1:0-17500 GCA_015478945.1 Trachelipus rathkii | reverse complement strand
CATTCGAAAAATTTTTGATGTTCAATCGAATTAAATAAATGAAAAATTTAGGCTATCAATATTATCACTTTTTTAAAAAAAAAAAAAAAAAAAAAAAAAAAAAAAAAAAAAAAAAAAAAAAAAAAAAAAAAAATTGAATACGCGAAATATTGATATATTCTTTTTCCAATGCATCCGATCAACATCACATATTCTAGGGGTATATTGTCGAAAGGGATAACCATTTTTTACACTGATAATTTTTTGATACAAAAATAATTCTCTTTAGATTTGCTCCAAAAACAAATCCAAAATTACTGTATATACAGAAAAAAAATAATAATAATCTAAATAAAAAACGTGTACCTTCCCCGACTACCTTAGACCTGAATATTTTATCCTGAATCGTCTAATCTAGAATTTTTTTTTTTACTGGAATTACTCCAATTTTTAACCCAAGAAAAGTATTCTTGAATTTCGACCATTGACTCGGACCTATAGGCTAAAAATCAAAAATTAATGTTGTGTAATTTTGTAGATAAAGGAAGCAATCTATCTCTCGTTCAAGGTTGTCGTCACTTCGACAAGTAAATGCACCACAGTGATTTAAAAATATGAAAAACGTAGCACCAAAAAATAAAATTCCAAAAACTATGTCAAGTGAAAGACAAAAAAACAAAAAAAAAAAAACACTGACGGAGTCATAAAACATAATAAATGTCAAGAAAAGCTGCGGATTACTTTTTTAATCAAAATTTCTGAAACATTAAGTTTTTATGTCCATTTAAGGTTAAGAGCGGTGACATTGGCGTCATCCTTAAGCTCAATTGTGCAGGCCCTTTAATTAACGATAAGCGTTCTGGAATTGACGATAATTATTAATTTCAAAAACTTTTTTGTGAAATTTTGTGAAGACCAAATGTCAGACAGCAATTTGATTCTACAAGAATAAAAACTAAATAATAAAATAAAAAGAGTTCGTTATTTTTTATCAAATAAAAATGGGAAACATCCAATATTTACTTAGTGCTACGCCCAATGTTCACCCCACCTAAAAAATGGACATTTTGCATATTAAAACGTTCGTGTTTCGGGTGTTTTTTTCTGTCTGTAGTCACTTTTTCAGAATTTTCAATTTTCAAAACCACTTTTTGAATTTTTCGTATCAACTTCAGAATTTTTTTCGAAATGACTTTCAAACTTGAAATATTACATAGATGGCATTACCTACAACAACACTCTGAATTGTTTTTCTTTCGTTTTTTTTTTGAGCTTGTGTCAGCATTGATCCAATTGCAAACCGATTTTTTTGGATTTCTAAAATGAAAATGCGATAAATATTTTTCTTGTTCATGCAAAGTGAATGAAAAAATTTTCAGGACATATGTAGTCGGAAGAGATGCAAATGTTTACTAGATAATTTTTTTTGTATATGCAATAGTTTTGATTTGTTCTTGGTACAATTTTCAAAAAAAAAAAAAAAAAACATTTTGGAAATTATAAAAAAAATTTTCTTTTTAAGAGTATACAAAAATTATCTAAGTAAAAAAGATGCATCTTGCGCGACTTTGCAAGCCACTTGAAAAATCTTTGATGTTGATCGGACAAGTATTAAAAAAATATCTCAATATTTCACTTTTTCGAAATTGAATTTATTGGAAAAGTGAAAAGTTGGTATATTTTTTTCTACTCATCGGATCAACATCAAATTTTCAGGGCTTATATAGTAGGGCAAGATGCATCTATTTTACTTAAATAATTCTTCTGTATACTCAAAAGAAATTTTTATAAAAATTTCACAAAAAAATTTTTTGTAAAATACTGTTCCAGACACAGGAACAACATCTGCTTGATATTACACAAGAAATTATCTTAAGATAAAACTTGTGCATTCTTCTTTCGACTAATATGCCTAAAATTTTATCCACTTCGCACGAACAGAAAAAAAGTTATCGCGATTTTTCATTTTAAAATCCAAAAAAAGTGGATTTGGAAATTTGACAACCGCCTAGCACAAAACTCAAAAATCGAAGAAAAACCACATTAGTTGACTGTTGTACGGTAATATAGCCTCTATGCATAACAAAAAGGAAAAAGTCTATTTCGAAAAAAAACAATTGTACGAGAAACTGTCAAAAACATCGGTGGAGAAAAACTTAAACCTCCTGCTGACTAGCCGGAAACAGGAAAAACAGCCCAAGACAAAGTTTAGGAGGGCCAAGAAAGCGTACAGTTTGTTTTTTTTAGTGTTCGAAAATCGGGTTATAATTCGATTATGTATATTTTTAAGAGGGGTGAAAATTGGGCATTGCACGAGCCAAATATTGCACCTTGTCCTCGTATAATCTTCTATTTGTGCTACTCATGATTTGCTAATTAGTGAGGCACTTCATTGAATTAGGTAGTTTTGATGATTTGCTTAATATTCCAGAAGAAGCTGGTAATACCTACAGAATTCTTCAAAAAGGCGAAATATATTTTAAAAATGGTTCAGAAATATATTTCAGAATGTGACACTCTGTTGTAAAAAAAAAGATATATTTAGTCAACAATATAAATTATATTTAATAGTTACCGATTTGAGACTGCAGAAACGGCTTAAACTGAACACTTTGGCGTCCGATACTTAGGAAAAAATGAAGATGAACCTTTACTAGAAGAGTTCTTGAGCTTTATTGCCATCAACGAATGTGATAAATTATCAATAGCTCAAATTATTTTAATCGTTGAAGAAAATGGGAATAGAAACAAGTAAATTTGTTGGGTAAGGTTACGAATGTTGTTATGTGATGGTAGGTAAAATTTTTGGAGTGCATAAGAGAGTCTAAGAGAAAAATGATATTGCAAACTTCATCCACTTCGCTTTCCATCGACTGAATTTAATAATTAATGAACTCCATCACCTTAGTGAAGTCCTATTGAAACATGGAATGTCACTTACCCATTGATAAACTTTTGTTTTCGGGAGCGTGTGCACCGGCGTTCGTGTTGTCGGGTAAAACCGCGGACATGTTCCCGTCTCTCCTAATTCTGTGAGTGCTCTCGTCTATTTATAAAAAAAAATTATTATAATTATTATTTTAATTATTATTATTATTATTATTATTATTATTATTATTATTATTATTATTATTATTATTATTATTATTATTATTATTATTATTATTATTATTATTATTATTATTATTATTATTATTATTGAGTGCTGTTGGCACTAATCCAGCATATAAAATATTTGAATTCGTCATATATGTTGACCCAATCATACACATATTTGTGCCATCAACGTAGATCCAGTTAGTTAATAACATTTTCTATTTATATCATTTGTTTGTATTTGCACAAGTTTTGGATTTGTTCTTAGAACAAATTTTCAAAAGTTTTTATAGAACTTTAAAAAAGAATTAGTAACAAAAATATTATCTAAGAAAAATGATATAGCTCGCCTAATTATATTTGCCTCGAAAATTTGATGTTGATCGAATAAATAAATGAAAAAGATATAGGGTATCAATATTTCACTTTTTCAAAAAAAGAAAAAAAAAAGGAATTTTTTGAATAGGCGAAATATTGATATTTTTTTTTTCAATGCATCCGATCAACATCAAATATTCTAGGGGTATATTGTCAAAAGAGATAACCATTTTTCACACGTTTACACGAATAATTTTTTGATACAAAAAAATTCTCTTTAGATTTGCTCCAAAAACAAATCTAAAATTACTGTATATACAGAAAAAAAATATAATAATAATCTAAATAAAAAACGTGTACCTTCCCCGACTACCTTAGACCTGGAAATTTCATGCTGATCACCACATACACACGCAATAGCCGAAGGGGAGAAGTTACTCAATTTAACCCAAGAAAAGTATATTCTTGGAATATCGACATTACTGTTTATATCCCAATTTCATTCAATAATAGATGTTGTACTTTTGTAAATAATGGACCCAGCTATGATTATAAGTTCAGTTTGAAGTCATCGAAAACAATTGTAGATGCGTAAATAAAAATTATGAAAAAATTAGGTTCTTCAAAAATAAGACATTCAATAAATATGACACAGAGCACAAAAAAACACTCGGAAACCGACAGTCTTAAATGTCAAGAAAAAGCTGCGGATTACTTTTGTGACAAAATTTTCTGAAAATTAGAATTTCTTATGTCCGATTTAAGATCAGAGGAGTAAAAATATGGGGCGGTCTCCTTAAGCTCACAAATAATGTTCAGCAGGCCCGTAATAACGAAAAGCCAGTGGAAACGCACGATAATATAACTTCTCAAAAAATGTTTGATGAAATTTCGATGAGCACCAAAATGGTCAGAGAGCAATTTGATTCTACCAAAAACAACAAATCATCAAAATAAAAAGATCTTAAAGAATTTTATATTTAATTATAAGGGAAGGATCCAATAATGATTAGTTGCCGACGCACAAATTTTAACACTACATAATGGAGACATTTTGCAATAATAAAAACGTTGTTTTCGGTGTTCTGTTCTGTATCTGTAGTCAATCTTTCTCGAATATTTCAATTTTTCAAAACCCATTGTTTTTTGATATTTTTCGTATCAACTTTCAGATTTTTTTTTCCAAATGACCTTAAACTTGAAATATGCATGGATGAATCCATTACCTACAAAAGTCCCAATTGTTGTTTTCGGTTTTTTGACTATTGTGCTCAGCGTTATCCAATTTCTAACCCACTTTTTTAGGAATTTAAATTATTTATTGTCGAACACAACCTTAGTTGTTCGCTGAAGATGAATGCAAATTTTTAAGGGCATATAGTAGTCGGAAGAGACAAATGCACATTTTGACTTAGATAATTCTTTGAATATGCATTCGTTTTGAATTTGTTCTGGAACAAATTTTAAAAAAAAAAAATTTTTTTGGAAATTTGTAAAAAATTTTCTTTTGAGTATATAAAAAAAATTATTAAAGCAAAAAATATGCAAGTTGCCCTACTTTACAAGCCCTGAAAATTTGATGTTGATTTGATAAGTATAAAAAAATATCTCAATATTTCACGTTATCGAACATCTTGAATTTTTGGAAACAGCTGAAAAATCAGATATTTATATCATATACTCATCCAAAACCAATTGAACAATCAAATTTTTAAAGCTCGTATAGTGGGGCAAGGTGCATCTGTTTTACTTATATAATTTTTACTGAATTCTCAAAAGAAATTTTTTTTAAAATTTCCAATTATTTTTTTTCTTTTTGGAAAATTTGTTCCAAGAACAAATCCAAAACTAATGCATCTTCAAAGAAATTATCGATGTAAAAAATGTGCATCTCTTTCGACTACATATGCCCTGAGAATTTCATCCACTTCGCACAAACAAACAAAAATTATCGTAATTTTTCTTTTTAAAATCCAAAAAAAGTGGATTTGAGTAAAATCTTTCCAGACTGTAGCAATAACTCAAAAAATCGAAAAAAAAAAAAAATTGTGACTATTGTAGGTAATATACCCATCTATGCATACTTCAATTTTGAAGTCATTTCGAAAAAAATTCTGAAGTTGATACAAAAAAATGTCAAAAACATGGGTTTTGAAAAAATAGAAAATTTTGACAAATGACTTCAGACACAGAAAAACACCCAAAAAAACAACGTTTTAGAGGGCAAAAAAAAAGCTACAGTTTGGTGTTTATAGGGTTATAATCGCTTTATAATTCCGAATTTTATGTTCATTTTTAAGGGGGGGTGAAAATTGGGCGTAGCACGAGCCAAATATTGGACCCTATCCTCATATAATCTTCTATTAATGCTACTCATGATTTGCAAATTAGTGAAGCACTTCATTGCATTAGGTGGTTTTCATGATTTGCTTAATATTCCAGAAGAAGCTGGTAATACCTACGGAATTCTTGAAAAAGGTCGAAATATTTTTTAAAATTGTTCAGAAATAAATTTTAGAAAGTGATGCTCTGTCGTAAAATATATATATATATATATATATATATATATATATTATATATATATATATAGTCAAATATAATAATATATATAAAAGATAAAGATATAAAATCTTATAATATATATATATATATATATATATATATATATATATATATATATATATATATATATATATATATATATAATATAAATATATATATATATATATATATATATATATATATATATATATATAATATATATATATATAATTTATATATATATATATATATATATATATAATATATATATATATAATATATTTATATATATTATATATATATATAATATATAATAGATATATATAATATATTTTTTTTTTTACAGTTCACCACCCACCTCACGGGCAGAAGCCCTATTCAATGAGGGTGTTTCAACGTTACTGAAGACATCGAGTAAAGGAATGACAACCGATGTGCACCGTCGGAACGCTTTGAAGTGGGGGAGATTAAATCAGCAGGAAGGAAACGCGGAAGATGGAAGAGAATCCACAGAACAGAGGTGGCAGGATAAAGAAGGAAGCACCCGCAGCGAAACTAGGCCCTGGAGTTAGATACATCAACACAAAACTCATGTGCAGATACAGCACCCCTAGTTCTACGAGTGCGACGCAAAGCTGGAGGTACGCGAGTGATAAGCTCCCTCGAGCACCTGCCGCTGCGGTACCTATAGAAAAGAGATAAAGCACCAACATCGCGCCGCAAAGATAGAGGGTCAAGTGAACTGGAAAGTACAGAACAGTTTATAAGCCTTTTGGCCTTTGACTCGATCCTGTCCAAAAGCCGGGTGAAACTAGAGCCCCCCCAGATATGAGAGCAGTACTCCATACAAGGGCGGATGAGGCCCTTGTATAGCTGGAGTAACTGAGAAGAGGAAAAAAAGTCTCGCAGTCTAAATGTGCATCTCAACAATATAAATTATATTCAATATTTACCGATTTGAGACTGCAGAAATTGATTAAGCTGAACACTTGGGCGTCCTATACTTAGGAAAAAGTGAAAATGAACCTTTACTACAAGGACTCTTGACTTTTATTGCCACCATCGAATGTGACAAATTATCAATAGCTCAAATTATTTTAATCGTTGAAGAAAATAGGAACGGAAACAAGTAAATTTGTTGGGAAAGGTTACGAAGGTTGCTATGTGATGGTTGGTAAAATTTTTGGAGTGCATAAGAGAGTCTAGGAGAAAAATGCTATTGCAAACTTCATCCACTTCGCTTTCCATCGACTGAATTTAATAATTAATGAACTCCATCACCTTAGTGAAGTCAATATATATAAGTATTTTATCTATTGAAAAATGGAATGTCACTTACCGAATGATAAACTTTTGTTTTCGGGAGCGTGTGCACCAGCGTTCGTGTTGTCGGGTGAAACCGCGGACATGTTCCCGTCTCTCCTAATTCTGTGAGTGCTCTCGTCTTTTTATAAAAAAAAATTATTATTATTATCTATTATTATTTTATATTATTATTATTAATAATTATTATTATTATTAATCTATTATATTATTATTATTATTATTTTATTATTATATTATTATATTATTATATATATTATTATTATAATATTATTATTATTATTAATATCCACCACTCACGGGAAGATCTTATAATTTTTGTTGATATTTTATATATTACATATTTTTGCATAAAGTCGAGGAAAATATACATTTTCTATTTATACTCAATTTGTTATGTATTTGCACAAGGATTTGGATTTGTTCTTAGAACATTTTCAAAAGTATATTATAGTAGAACTTTAAAAAGAAATAAGTGGTAACACAAAATACTTATCTAGAAAAATGAAATATCTCGCCTGACTATTATACAAGCCCTGAAAATTTGATGTTAATCGAATAAATAAATGAAAATAATATAGGCTATCAATATTTCACTTTTTCAAAAAAAAAAAAAAAAAAAAAATTTGATATCGCAGAAATATTGATATACTTTTTTCCTTTTCAATCTTATAGTATTTAACAATTTCTAAAATGTTTTATTGTCTGAAAGAGATCAGAACCCATTTTACACGGAATAAATTTTTAGAATACAAAAAAAATTCATCTTTAGATTCGCTCATAAAAATCAGGTTCAGAACACTTTAATATAACAGAAAAAAAATACTTTAATTATAAATAAAAAACGATGTGATACCTTAACCGACTGTGCTTTTACCTGAAATATTATTATATACCTGATCGTACATTAATTGAATTATTTTTTTACCTGAATTACTCAATTTTAAACCCAAAGAAAAGTATTTCTTGAATTTCGGACCATTGCTCCGGACCATATGGCTAATTAATAATTGTAATTAATCTAATTGTAATATATTTGATAATGGAAATCACGAATAAATTCAAAGATTTTGAAGTCATTTCGAAAACAATTGTAAGATGTTAATAAAAATAATGAAAAACTAGGTTTTAAGTCAAACAATAAACAGATTCAAAAACTATGACAAACAGACAAACTAAAAAAAAAAACAAAAAAACACTCGAAAACGACGTTTCAAATGTCAGAAATAAAGGTGCGATTACCCTTAAAAAACAAAGTTGTTTGAAAATTAACGAGTTTTATGTCCATGTTTAACGGTAGCAGAGAGCTAAAATGGGGTCTCCTTAAGCTCAAATTGTAGCAGGCCCTGTAATAACGGATAACGTCTGGACGTGACGATAAAATATAATTTCAAAAATTATTTGTGAAATTCTTGGAGGAACCAAAATGTCAGACACAATTTGATTCTACAAAGAAATACAACTATCATTAGAAATAAAAGAGCCTTAAAGGTTTTGCTTTAAATTAATAAGGGGAACGATCAAATTTTAAACTTAGTGCTACGCACCAATCTTTCACCCCCCTAAAAAATGACATGCAATATAAAACAGTTGATTATTCAGTGGTGTATTTTTCTGTCTGATAGTCACATCTTTCATAATTTTCATTTTTAACAAAACACTTTTTGAAAAATTTTTCGTGCAAACTTCGCATAATATTTCGAAATGACTTCAAACTTGAAAATATGCATATATGGGTCCATTACAAAAATATAATCAGAATTGTTTTTTTTTTTTATTTTTTTTTTCTTGCTTTATTTGAGCTTTGTGCTCAGCATTGTCCAATTTTGTAATGAGTAATTTTATTGATTTTAAAAATTGAAAAAATTGCGATAATATTTTCTGTTTAGAAAAGTGGTTGAAAATTTTCAGGGCATATGTATAGTCGGAAGAGATGCAAATGTTTTACATAGATAATATTTATTTGTAATGTTGCATTTATTTAGCTTTCCTTTTGTTGGACCCATTTAAAAAAAAAAAAAAAACATTTCTGACAAATTTTAAAACTTTTCCCATTGAGTATACAAAAAATTTATCATAAGTAAAAAATGAATGCATTCTTCCACCAACTTTGCAAGAACCACTGAAATTTGAGATGATTTTGATAAGTAATAAAAAAATAATATCTCAATAACTACAATTTTCATAAATATTTGAATTTTTTGGAAAAAAGTGAAAAGTTTGGTATATTTTTTTCATACTCATCCGATCAACATCCAAATTATCAAGGGCTTATAATAGGGCAAGATGCATCTGTTTTACTTATATACTTTTTTTGTATTACCTTCGTTTAAAAAATTGTTTAAAAATTCCAAAAAAAAATTTTGTTATGAAAATTTTGTTCCAAGAACAAATCCAAAATTAATGGCATACTTCAAGAAAAACTAAGTAAAAATATGTGCATCATCTTTTCGGACTACATATGCCCTAAAATTTTCATCCACTACTTCGAACGAACAGAAAAAAAATTATCGCAACTTTTCATCACTTAAAAATCCAAAAAAATTAAGTGATTTGGAAATTTGACAACGCTGAGCACAAAAACTCAAAATCGAAAAAAAACAAATTGTTACTGGTTTTTTTCACCATCTATGCATCATTCAAGTTTGAAGTTATTCGAAAAAAAAATATGAAAGTTAGATACGAACAATGTCAAAAACATGGGTTTCGAAAAATTGAAAAATTCTGAAAGAACTACAGAAACAGAAAAACACCCAAAGACAAAGATTTTTTTAGAGGGACACAAAAGCTACAGTTTGGGTTTTTTTAGGTCAAAATCCGGTTTAATAATTCAAAAATTTTATGTACCAAAGAGAAGTGGTATTCTCGGCGTTGCATGAGGCAAAATATTGGCACCTGTCCTCATATAATCTTCTATTTGTGCTACTCATGATTTGCTAATTAGTGAGGCACTTCATTGAATTAGGTAGTTTTGATGATTTGCTTAATATTCCAGAAGAAGCTGGTAATACCTACAGAATTCTTCAAAAAGGCGAAATATATTTTAAAAATGGTTCAGAAATATATTTTAGAATGTGACACTCTGTTGTAAAAAAAAGATATCTTTAGTCAGCAATATAAATTATATTTAATAGTTACCGATTTGAGACTGCAGAAACGGCTTAAACTGAACACTTTGGCGTCCGATACCTAGGAAATTATGAAGATGAACCTTTACTAGAAGAGTTCTTGAGCTTTATTGCCATCAACGAATGTGATAAATTATCAATAGCTCAAATTATTTTAATCGTTGAAGAAAATGGGAATAGAAACAAGAAAATTTGTTGGGTACAGTTACGAATGTTGTTATGTGATGGTAGGTAAAATTTTTGGAGTGCATTAGAGAGTCTAGGAGAAAAATGCTATTGCAAACTTCATCCACTTCGCTTTCCATCGACTGAATTTAATAATTAATGAACTCCATCACCTTAGTGAAGTCCCATTGAAACATGGAATGTCACTTACCCATTGATAAACTTTTGTTTTCGGGAGCGTGTGCACCGGCGTTCGTGTTGTCGGGTAAAACCGCGGACATGTTCCCGTCTCTCCTAATTCTGTGAGTGCTCTCGTCTATTTATAAAAAAAAATTATTATAATTATTATTTTAACTATTATTATTATTACGATTATTATATATTAATTAAATATAAGATGATTACTAATTTATTATATTTTATTTTAATATTATTATTAAATATAAGATGATTATAATAGTTTACTATTTATCCTTAATTAAACCACATATTACTTTTGAACTTTGTTTATTAATTTGTTGGAAAATTTTTATATACAGTTATTTGACATTAAAGTCGAGGAAAATATACTTTTCATATATTATATCATTTTACGTTACAAAATTGGATTTATTCTTAAAACAAATTTTCAAAAGTTTTTTTAGAACTTTAAAAAAGAAATAGTATGCAAAAATATTATCTAAGAAAAATGATATATCTCGCCTAATTATATTTGCCTCGAAAATTTGATGTTAATCGAATAAATAAATGAAAAAGATATAGGCTATCAATATTTCCCTTTTTCAAAAAAAGAAAAAAAAAAGGAATTTTTTGAATAGGCGAAATATTGATATATTTTTTTTCAATGCATCCGATCAACATCAAATATTCTAGGGGTATATTGTCAAAAGAGATAACCATTTTTCACACGTTTACACGAATAATTTTTGTAGCAGGTCCTGTAATAACGAAAGCCAGGGGAAACGACAATAATATAATTTCAAAAATTTTGTTGAAATTTCGTGAGTTTAAATATTTTAGCAATAAGTTAAACAAAACAAGATTATAACAGCCTATAATAAAAATAAAAAGATGATAATTTTTATTTAAATTAATAAGGGGAAGATCTAATATTTGATAGACCTGCTAACGCCCAATTTTTCAACCTAAATCAAATTGGGAAATTTTGCCAAATAAAACGTTGTTTTCGGGGTGTTTTTCTGTATCTGTAGTCAATCTTTCAAAAATTTCAACATTTTTTCAAAAAAACCCATGTTCTTTTGACAATTGCCATGGACAAAGATTTTTTTCTCAAATGACTTTAAACTTGAACCATATGCACGAAATGAATCCTACCTACAAAAAATCACCAATTGTATGTTTTCGGTTCTTTTGGACTATTGTGCTCAGCGTATCCAAATTATCTCAAACCCACTTTATATTAGGATTTAAAATGAAAATTTGCGAAATATTTCTTGATGTTTCGTAGCAAATGTGAATGAAAATTTTAAGGGCATATGTAATCGGGCATGAGGCACATTTTTGACTTAGATAATTTCTTCGAATATTGCATCGTTTTGAATTTGTTCTCGAAACAAATTTAAAAAAAAAAAAAATTTTTCTTGGAAATTTGTTGAAAAATTTTTCCTTTGAGGATATAAAAAAAATTAATTTAAAAGTAAAAAATATGCAAGTTGCCCTAACTATACAAGCCCCTGAAAATTTGATGTTGAATTGCGGATAAGTATAAAAAAATATCTCAACTATTTTTGAATGATGTTTGGTAAGAATTTTCGCGAAAAGATGAAATTTAATAATTTTTCTCTAATTATTATAACATCAAATTTTTCAAAGCATCGAAATTATAGTGGGCAAGGTGGCATCTGTTTTACTTATTATAATTTTCTGAAATTCACGAAAAGAAATTTTTTTTAAAAATTCCAATTATTTTTTTCTTTTGCGGATAAATAACACTGTGATGGGCCAAATAAAACCTTAATGCATTTTCAAAGACAATTATCTAGTAAAAATGTGCATCCCTTTCGACTACATATGCCCCTGAAAAATTCATCCACTTCGCACAAACAAACAAAAACATTAATCGAGTAATTTTTCTTTTTAAAATCACAAAAAAAGTAAGGGATTTGGAAATTGGGCAACGCTTAGCCACAAAACTCCAAAAAATCGAAAAAAAAATTGTTGGATTGACCTTGATAGGTAATTACCCATCTAGCATTGTGTGTATAGAGGTGATGAGGTTCGCGTCTGTGAAAAGTTGAATTACAAAATCCAATAAATTTTAGGGTTTTGAAAAAAAAATAAAAATTCTGATCAAAATGGACTTACAGAACACAGAAAGAACACCCAAAAAAACAACGTTTTTTAGAACGGGCAAAAAAAAGCTACAGTTAGGTGTTTATAGGGTTATAATCGCTTTATAATTCCAGAATTTTATGTTCAATTTTTAAAGTTGGGTAAAAATTGGGCGTAGCACGGACCAAATATTGGACCCTATCCTCATATAATCTTCTATTAATGCTACTCATGATTGGCAAATTAAGATGAAGCACTATCATTGCATTAGGGTTTTTCATATTTGCTTAATATTCCAGCAAGAAGCTGGTAATAATAACCTACGGAATCTTGAAAAGGTTCGAAATATTTTTTAAATTTGTTACAGGAACAAATCCAAAACTCTATTCCACTCACTGTTAAAATATATTATATTAATAATATATATACTATAATATATCATATAAATATAAAAATATATATATATATATATAACTATAAAATATATATAATATATAAATAATATAAATAAATAATACTTACATATATAATATAAAATATTTATAACATAATACAATATAATATAAAATAATATATATAATGATATATAAATTAGTCAACACAATAAATTATATCCATAATATATAACTAGATTTGAGACATGACAGAAATTGCATTAAACTTGAAACACTTGGGCGATCCGATACTTATAGGAAAAAAGATGAAAATGAACCTTATAAACAAGGGGTTCTTGACTATTATATATGACACACATCGAAATGTGACATAATTATCATAATAAGCTCAATACAAGTCAAAGTGAGTGATAAAATGAATGAAAAGAAGTATAATTTGTTGGGAAACAAAGGAGGGGTAAAACCCACCCCCGGGGAAAGAAGTAAATTTGTTGGGAAAGGTTACGAAGGTTGTTATGTGATGGTAGGTAAATTTTTTGGAGTGCATAAGAGAGTCTAGGAGAAAAATGCTATTGCAAACTTCATCCACTTTGCTTTCCATCGAATACTGAATTAAATAATTAAATGAAACTCCATACACCTAGTGAAGTCAATATATATTAAGTTATTTCTATCATATATGAAACATGGAATGTCAGACTTACCCACTATGATTAAACTTTTGTTTTCAGGAAGGCGTGTGCACACAGACGATTGTGTATGTACGGGTTGAAACCTGCGGACATTTCCACGTTCTCCTAAATTCTAGTGAGAGCTGAACTCGTCATATTTATTAAAAAAATATTATTATTATTATTATTATTATTATTATTATTATTATTATTATTAATATTATTATTTTTATTATTATTATTATTATTATTATTATTATTATTAAACCACATATTAAATTTATTTCGTTTATATAATTTTGAATTAAATTATTTTTTATTATACTACTTTTATGCATAAAAGACTAGAGGAAATATACATTTCTATTTAGATAATCATTTGTTTGTATATGCAAGAAGTTTTATATTTGTTCTTAGAACATATTTTCAAATTTGTTTTTTGAACTTTAAAAAAAGTTTTTTAGTATGCAAAAATATTATCTAAGAAATATGGTATATCTCGCCTGACTATGTACGCCCTGACAATTTGATGTTGATCGAATAAATAATAATAATAAAAAGATATATCAATATTTCACTTTTTCAAAACAAAACAGGATTTTTTTGAATAGGTAAAATATTGATATATATTTTTTCAACGTATCCGATCGACATTAAATTTTCTAGGCATGTATTGTCGAACGAGATAACCATTTTTTACATGGATAATTTTTTGACACACAAAAAAATTCTATTTAATTTGCTCCAAAAACAAATCCAAAAATAAAAAACGTGTACCTAATCCGACTACCTTAGCCTGGGAAATTTCATCCTGAACGCTTAATTAGAATTTTTTTTTTTACTTCAATTACTCAATTTTCAAACCCAAGAAAAGTATTTCTTGAATTTCCACCATTGCTCGGACCTATGGCTAAAAATCCAAAATAATATGTGTGTATTTTGTAAATAATGACCCTTCTATGTATAAATCAAGTTTGAAGTCATTTCGAAAACAATTGTAGAAGGTAAATAAAAAATATGAAAAACATAGCTTTTCACTCTTTTATACAAATATATCGACGAACAAATCATCGGAAGCATAAAGCACTTGCGAGACATACCAACCAGACTGAGCGAAGCACCCTCTCTGACAGCCTGTATAAATATAGCAAGTATATTAAAGCTGCGATTACTTTGTTGATCAAAATTTTCTGAAATTAGATTTATGTCCATTTTAAGGAAGGAGGAGTGTAAACTCTGGCACGATATATAAGCTCCGCGTCAAGCTCCAATGTACAAAGTCGCCTGTAAGCGAACTCACAAGATCACCGCAGTACTGCGAGTATAAGAAAAGCACTACGATAAATATATTTCAGAAAAAATTTTGTGAGTAACAATGTCGAGACGTACTCTTTCCACCAAAAAAACAGCATATATAAATAAACAATGTAAAAAGCAGCTCAAGAAGCTGTTATTTTGCTGCCTAATATCACACACCATATAAGTAAGGAAGATATCCAATCATTGAACTAGTGCTCAACGGCCAAATTTTCACAACACCCTTTCAAATGAACAGAATGTTTGCCCTAGGACCGTCTAAGACAACCGTTGTTTTCGGGTGTTTTCGGTGTCTGTAGTCATCTTTCAAGGATTTTCAATATTTCAAAGACCATGCTTTTTTGACATATATTTAGAATCAACTTCCAAAGAATATTCTTTTACGGAAAAATGACTTTACAAACTTGGAAATATGATGGAATGAATCCATCCTACTATCCTTGTATAACGTCGCGAGCGATGGTTGTTTTTTCGTTATTTAGTTTTTGATCTCAGCGATCTATCCACTCCTCTAAACTCAACTGAATGAAAAATTGCAGATGAATATTTTGTATGACTGTTCTTAGATCAAATAGAATAAGAAAATTTAATCAAGGCATCATGTATCGGAAAGAAAATGCACATCTATATACTTATATAAAATTTTTTGTATATGCATTAGATTGAATTTGTTCTTGTAACAACTTTATAAAAATATTATTATTATATTTTTTAGTAAAATTTGTAAAAAAAATTCTTTTGATTATAAAAAAAAAATTATTTAAGAATAGAGCTGCGAATTCATTCTACTTCTGCAAGCCCTGAAAAATTTGAATTTAATTTAATAAGTATTAAAAAAATATCTCAAATATTCACTTTTTCGACACATTTGAAATATTTTGGAAAAGTCAAAAAATTGAATATATTTTTTCTCTACTCATACCAATCAACATCAATTTCAAAGCTCGGTATAAGTGATAAAGGGGCAAGATGCTATCTGTTTTTTACTCTATATATTTTTTTGTCATTTTCAAAAATAAAGTCTACTTAACAAAATTTAACAAGATGTATTTTAATTTTGTCTGGCAAATTCTATCCAAGAACAATCCAAAACTAATGCATATACAGAAGAAATTATCTAAGTAAAAATTGTGCATCTGTAGCCGACTACTTACTTGCACCTGAATAATTCATCACATTCGCCCCAAACAGGAATAAATCTATATTATCGCAATTTCAATATAAATCGGAAAAACAGTAAGGATTTGGAAATTGTGACAACGCTGAGCACAAAACTCAAAAAAATCGAAAAAAAAACAATTGTGACTATTGGTAGTAAATAATACATGGTATTTGCTATACACTTTTAGAAGCATTCCGAAAAAAAATTCTGACAGTTGATACGAATAAAATGTCCTAAAAACATGGTTGGGAAAATACTGAAAATTTTCAACTTTTAGGCTAAGCTAATATACAAAAAATCACCACAAAAAAAAAAACAAACGTTTTAGAGGGCAAAAAAACAAAAACTTATCCAGAATTTTGGGTGTATAAGGAGTTAAATCAGTTTAAATTCCGAAATTTTATGTTCCTATTTTAAGGGGAGCGTGAAAATGGGACGTAGCCACGAAGCCAAATCATTGGATCCCATGTCCTACATATAATCTTTCTATTTGTGCCTACCTCAATGATATTGCTATAGTGATGGCACTTCATGCATTTAGGTGTTTATCAATGATATGTAACTTAATATTCCAGAAGCTTGTAATACCTAACGGATTCTTGAAAAGAGACGAAATAATTTTTAAAAATAGTTCAGAAATTGTTAAAAAGGGATGCTTGTATTTGTAAAAAAAAAAATATATATTTAGATAAAAAAATAAAAAGTATTTCCGAAATAAGATGAAGTTCAGGAACTGCAAAAATTATTTAACTTAATACACTTGAAGCAGCAATCGATACTTAGGAAAAAGTGAGATGATACCTTACTAGAAGAGTTCTTGACCTTTATTAGACATCAACGATATAGTGAATAAATATCAATAGACTCAAATTACTTTAAATCGGTTAAGAAGGAAAGGGAATGGAAACAAGGTAAATTGTTGAAGTAAGAGTTACGAATGTGCTATGATGATACGTAAATTTTTGGAGTGCATAAGAGAGGGTCTAGGAGAAAAAGTGCTAATTGCAAACTTCATTCCACTCGCTTTCCATCGACCTGAAATTTAATATATTAATGAACTCCAATCACCTTAGTGAAGTCATTATATTTAAGTATTTTATCTATTGAAACATT
>JABUQX010028772.1:17500-23840 GCA_015478945.1 Trachelipus rathkii | reverse complement strand
GCCCCGATCTTCCTATGCACTAGTGATATTGTAATATAGCCTCAGCTCATAGCTAAGCATCCAGTCGTATTTTTATTGTCATGCAAACTAATCTCATCGGATAGGCATTCGCTCGGCGAATCTGATGCCAAAAATTTTTATGTCTACTCCATATTGACCGTTGCAAATAATAGTGAAACATTTATTATTTCATCCCTGTAATTCTCTGAAACTTATTAAATTTTTTTGTGATTTAGCGGCAAATACTCGATATCAAATTCCAGTATTGTTCCTTAAGATTATATTCACTCACTCATAATCTCGAGTCTTGCTTTGAGGAAGGAAATCTAGCACGTCTTTTTAGGACCAATGTTTACGTCTTTACTGATGGTTTGATAAATGACAATATTATTTTAACGTTCGTGTGTAGTATTAACATGAATATTAATATCTATAGGTAGGGAGTAGCACTACTTATCAATCTCTATCTTCTACAATGTGGATATATATATTCATGTAACGAATTTATTACCGATAATATTTATTATGCTTTATACTCACTATTTATTAGGCTCAATCGTCGAATCTGAATCTAGGCCTTCATCAATAGTATTAGTTTATCGAATGATTTATTATTCAGCTTTCTTTCCGAAGTTCGTCATTACGTGAATTCATCAGTATATATCGTATAGTCTCAACATTATAATTTTATTATGGTAATGAACAAACTCTCTCCATTCTTTCTGCGAGCTTACGGGAGTAGTTCCTTTTTCGCTTTTCTCGATGTTCGGGGATCATCGTGGGTTGCCATAATTCTCAGAGTTATATAAATAGGAATCTAGAAATAGATAATATAGACTGTGTAGTATTATCTTTTTATAAAATTAAAATATAGTCGAACACTAATACTTTATAAATAGGTGTGGAATAAATTTATTTACGCTCAATCTCAAAAACAAAAAATAAAGCACTAAGAGTATTGATATCACAGAGTGAAACGTGTCTCAATAAAATCTCCTAGTTATGGTGTATTTACCTGAATTGTCCTACGGCTTTTCTTTTCAGAACATATAATTGAAATGTTGTTCTCATGTTAAATAGAGGCTATAAATTGGTAGACCCTAACTCTCGCCTGAACTATTAATAAGCGCGTTGTGTGTGTACAATGTAATCACTTAATCCTATATTTCCTGTTTTAGACACAGTTATTAAACAGCAAATACATACATACAGCTAGTCAATTTTTGTTACTCATACATATACAGATACTCTCTCGTTCTAAGTACTTATCTCAAAACTGTAATAAAACCTCATAACTGATGTGTTTCATATTAATGATAATTATAACCATCTCACCTTCCCCTCAATAAATTACACAAAATAATCGAGCTTAGTAAATAGAATATTTCACTCCATTTGCCAACAAATGAATATATCAGTTTACGTGTCATAAGACAAGTATACCTATCTTCTGAGTCGTGAAGGAAAAACACGAAGAAGTGGTACGACCAGGACTTGAAGGAGCATCCACACTCGACTCGGCACCCCTGATAACTGATATCGCCGATGGCCCACTCCCCCTTTTATGCCCTTTAAATGCTCACGGAAGCAAATTTGCAGGTGCGACACCGGACCTGGCACCGAAGATGACTTAATTAAAACCAATTATTAGACATTTTGATTATTCTAATATATATAATAGCTTGGAAATAAAAGTAGGATAAAAAGGATACAAACGAGAAATTTATACAAGTCTCTTCTTTATCGATTTAATACCTCTCAGCTTTTTTTACTCATATTTATATAAAGTTTTATTTATGATATATAGGTAAATATTACTCTCGTCTCTCTGCTACTTTATCTTATTATATTAATCATATACATCTCCCTCTTATACTATTTATCTATACTATATTACTTAACTCTCTACTTTCTATCTCTCATATTACTCTCCTTACTCATCTTCATTTACTCTCTTCTTACTCTCTCTTACTTATATATTAGCTCTAATAATATATAATATCTATGTGGATAATTCTCTTATATATTCAAACGTTCCTCTTGCTGTATATTTATTATTTATATATATATATAGTCATATAATATATATATAGTCTATATATTATAAGATTGTTAGACGACCACCGCTTATATAATCTCTATTATATATTAAAAAATTATTATTAAATATATATAGGAAAAGTTTACTTATATATACTTGTCACTTTTTATAAATTAGTCTGACTTAAATTCAATTTTAAAAATAAATAAATTTTAGAAGTAACTAAACAAAAAAAAAAACATCACGACACTCGGTGTTTAGCGTAATTATCGTCTACCAATGGATTGAGTCGTTTTCTATTGTTTAATCCGTTTAATAATGTCTAACCGAATTTTTTTTTTCTTAATTTGTATATTTAATATATTTCTGTCTTTTTCTTCTCCAAAAAATTCGACTCTGTGGAAACTTTGCGTAGAATGTTTTTTTCTAATTTTGATCTTAAATTTTTCCTTATAAACAATACGGAATAAACGTCACCATAAGAACGATTAATACATTTAACAATAGTTCATCCTTGAAAATATTGCCGTTTATCGTTTGAGGTTGTTTTTATGGTAACGAGAAACGTCATATATTATAGTTACGCCGAAAGTACGGTGTAACACCGTGCTCAATCGATTTATCCCCTCCAGGAGTGTGAATCCTTCTCTATCAGTATAGATTAACGCTCTCTACTATTCGTTTATTTCGATGTACTACAAAAACACGAAAAATCACGGATAGCGGGTATGATGAAAATTAGAAAAAAATTAAGAACAGAAACAAACAAATTATATGATATGTTGCAGATACCTTGAATATTCAATCCTTTAAAATACATAGTAGCGTAAAGGAAATCTTAAAGGTCCCACTTAACGCTTCCAATCGGGCCCAAAATAACGTCACTTTTTTACTCTCTCGGAGTAGACCTGTTGGGCCAAAAAATTAAATGTTTCTTCTTTAAGGCGGAAAATGGTATTTAAAAACGATCTTAAATGTACCATTTATTTATATGATATATAAATAGATTTAATTCCATAACTTACTAATAGCAGACGTTAAGTATGTTTATTATACTCAGTTTAGTGGTGATATAGACATAGTGTATCTATTTAGATAATAAACAACGTTTATTAATTATTATAATAACTTAACTGACTCATTTATACTACTTAAATTCAATTTATGGGCATGAAATTGATTGGTGATATTAGTTTTTTTATTATAATACTCAAGTATACATAATATTAATATTTTCTAAATTATTATACTCACTATTTCGAATATTTAATATATAATAATAATATTTATTATCTCCAGTAAATAATACTTAAATAAACTTAATTAAAAATATTATTACTCAATATTCGATATATATTAACACATACAACTCAAACATTCACACTCAACCATATCTTTATTATCTTAATATTATTATATTAATTCTATATTATATTGTATGCTCATTACCTCCTTATATTTTTATCGTTACACCTTAATTTCAAATGAGGATCTAGGTATCATACATATTATATTATTAATATTATATTTTACTCTCTTATCTCTCTCTACTCTCTACTCTCTCTTTCATTCTCTTTTTATATATACTTCTCTCTCTCTCTCTACTTACTATTCATCTACTCTCTCTCTCTCATATCTATACTATAAATATATATCTCTATATATCATATCTATCGATTATATATGCTCTATCAGTTTAGATTAATATTATAATATATGATATATATATATATTATATTATATTATAATATATATATATAATAATATATAATAATTAATTATATATATATTATATAATATATAATATATATTATATTAATTTTATATATATAATATTAAAAGATATTAATATATATATATATATTTTTTTATATTTTAGTCTCTTAAATTCAGTTTTCTTGAGAAAAAATTTTTTAGAGGTAATTAAACAAAAATAATAATTAAATAAAAACATAACTATCACAGAAAAAAAAGTGGGTATTAAAGCGATTTTTAGTAATGTATTAGTAAAATTAATATAGACGTTTAAGAAAGAATGAGGTGCAGGCGAAGAAAAAAAACTAAATATCCAATATGTGAATTTCCTGAAAGTTTTATCTAATTTTATTCAGACTTAGATTCACTCACTAATTAATATTTTTTTGGGTTTTCTCGGGAAAAAAACTCGACTGAAGTGTAACCAAAAAGGTTATTTATGACTATCTTCACGAAGAGTAGAGAGTAATCATTATTTCGTTGCCCCGAGCGAACCGTTAAGTTGTTTTACCGTTAATTTTTTAAAGTGTATTTTATTTATTCTAAATTCAGATTATTTTTTATAGTTTAAATTTTTTTTAAATTCCAATTTCTACAATAAATAATTTTTAAGTGACTATATTAAAAAAAAATATTGCACTACGCCCATTACCTCGTAAACATCGGCGGATGTAGTTACGTTTCGTAAAAGCCCAAAATAATGACTCTACGCGTTTAGACCATTTTTTTTACGCTTTAGAGAAAATGTAACCTAATAATCGTTCCAATAGTGACGTTTCAAATCGATACCGTTATAACTCGGTCTTTCTAAATTCAAATATCTCGCGTCTACCAAAAGTCTAACCTCTGGGAAAACTTTGTGAAAACTTTTTTTTCAACTCTCTACTTAGACCCTCGACTTGAAAACCTACGGGCTCCAGGATAAACTCACCTCAAAAGTGAATGAGACTCTACTTATAGTACGTCTATAGCGGTGAGTCGATCCTAATATTCCTGTTTGATCGTTTTGGGGTCGTTTTTATAGTTAATCGAGAATACGTCAGTATATTATAGTGACGCCGAAGAGGAAAACCCGGCCTCGATTTTACCCCTCGAGGATCGTCTCTCTAGTTACAATATAAAATATACCAGAAATAGAGCGGGTCCAAAACTGAAATTTAGCGGAAATTTAGCGGAAATTCAGCGGATAAATAACGAAGAAAGAAAAGCGATTATCAGCATGGCTTTCAGGTGCTTGAGTTATACTTAAGATATTATATCCAAGACACAAAAAACAAAATTCTCACCATAATCACCAGGTTTAATCAAACTGGAAAAGAACTTTACAGAATTTTTTAATTCCACCAAATTCAAGTTGGTGAGCATCAAACAATGAAAATTCATTTCCGAAAGTTCTTTAGCCAATTTCTCCATATCTGAAGCAGGTGTGAAAAGAGGAGGAAGAGGATCGATATTGTAATCAGTATTTGCAATGAGTAGTGCCCATTTTGATCCAGCTGTAAAAAAACCATAGTACCATTCAAAAGAAATATTAAATTTTTATTCCTTGCATCATCCTTGCATAGCTTTTTATTAAATTAAAAACTAACTACTATTATAATACAATAACTACTAAAGAAAATTCATGCATAAAAGGAAAATAATATAACCTGAAAATCTGTCAGCAACAAGAATAAAATAATTCCTTTAAGCTGCATACCAATCCCGACATTATACTTTGATTTCAGAAATATTATCTAACAGTTATTAGTCAAAAGAATACACATTTTAGCATATCTCTTTTTAAATACACATTTTAAAACTCTCAAGAATCTTTCATTTAAAAAAAAAAATTAATTAACAAAAATAAAGAACTTATTAAAGTCCTAAAAATGCTCATAATACTCGGATTTCTGGTGCATGTATGAGCACCCTAACCCCCAAGCTCTGGAAACCAAGGGACATCTGCTGCTGCTGTTGCTGATGATAATTTGTTTAATACATTATATTGTCCTTCTTATAAGTTTAATATTCAATTAAGAGTACAATCTTATAACAAAACATTTCGATATATTTTATCGCGAATATTGCCAGTAAGAATAAGCGAAGTAGGTTGCATCCAAAATAATTATCCAGATATCCATTTCTGATAAAAGTAATGTGAAAAACAAACATACATAACCACATCCTTGCTAGTGGATCTCCGAAATCGATCCACCCGATAAATGACTTCGGGGACTAAAGAGGCTAATTCACTCATCTTTTCTAATAACAATGTTTATTAATACCTTAAAAGTTAAATGTTCCTTTCATAAACATAGAATTTTCTCCAATACGAAATTTTCCTTTAAAATTTGGAATCCCACAAAAGTAAAATTTTCTTACTGTGAATCCATCCTAATGGGAATCCAGGGTTCAAAAAAAGGTCAAAAACATGTAAACTAATTTGTATACTGATACAATGCTAAATAAATCATCATCATCAAGATGCCCCTTGGTTACCCAGAACTGGTGGTAGGGTGAACAAACAATGTACCAGAATTCTGAGGCATGCATGTGCATTCT
>JABUQX010028772.1:7500-12500 GCA_015478945.1 Trachelipus rathkii | reverse complement strand
CAAAAAGTTAAATACAGAAAAAAAAATTATTAGTGAAGAAGCAATTGGTTGTATGTCAAATTTTCTGATTATTCAAGCTGTATCACACATTTTCTAGCATATTGTATAAAGCGAATCCAAATTATAAACCACATTTATAAATAAACTACTAGAAATTTCATGAATATTTTCACAAATAAATAGTTTTCTTTTTCTGAAAAGAAACAATAGATATACAACCTTTTGCTCTCACCACGAAAACTTCCTAAATTTCACTAATAAACTATTTTGATTTTATTGTCTCTTTTTCATCTTACCTTAAAAATTGGTTCGACATCTCCACATGACAAAATTTCTCCGTCCTTAACCCAAGTATAAGTTGGCCATGGATAGCCATCAAAAGCGCAGTTAATCAGCAGCTGAAAATAAAATATGAAAAATTAATAAACAATGGAAATAAGAAAAAGATTTTGAAATATATAATTCACCCCCTTATAACCATCAGCAGTATCAATGGTATCCCCTTTTTTTATCTTATAATACCATCTTTCACCCCTTTTTCATCTCTTAAAGCTACCCGTAATACCACGTCATTTCTTTTAACCTCTTAAAGTCAAGTGCAATATCATGTCATTTCATTGTTTAACTCGTAAAGGCACCTATAACAGCACCAGTCTTTCATCCCTTAAAGTAAAAGACCCCATTACCTCATTTTAAGTTCACAAAATATTATGCAACATTGCTTACCTCTCTGTCAACTGTTTAAAAGCAAGTAAATAACATTTGTTAAATAGGGAAATGTGGGGAAAAAATTAGTATAATTTACCATGCTACAAGAATGAAATATATTATAGTATGAAGAAAGGCAGGTTATCATAAAATACTGTACATATGCTAGGCAATGAAAGACAACAAAGTGAGTTTACAAGAGATGCCAAACTTTTCACTTATTTTTCATATTTATTAAAAGAACTTACCTCTTGCCCTTCCTGAATATCAACCGCTCGTTCAGGTCCATGAAGGAATGTAGGCGGGTCTTCTTTAGTACATAAGTGAATAGGAGAAGACCATAATAAATAATCTCCTTCCTTGAGGAACTGCCTCACTAAGCACAAATAAATGCCTTCGTCCTTAACACTTTCAAAAATAATGGAAAAAGATAAAAGCGGAGGAAAGGGTGGTTGGTTAAAACAGATTGCAACAATAAATACTTCTAATGAGTTATGTATTCAGCTGCAATACTATAGCCAAAGGTACTATAGGTGCTGTACGCATACAGGTATAGTCTACATACTATAGATACTATAGCCTATAGGAAGGTAGGGTGTTTTAAAATACTAAAAGTAAGATAAAAAAAAAAGATTTCATAGGTATAATCAAGTTGTTATAGTATTGGCAAGGTATTGTTTCACAGGTATAGTCAAGTAAGATGGAAAAAAAACAAGGATTCATATAAACTTCTATATAAAAAAAACAAAGTAATATGCAAAAATAAACAGCAATACAAAAAAGGCATGCATAAGATGGAATTAAAATACGAAGAAAAATTACTGCCGTTTAATTAAATATTAAAAGATGATACAGTAAAAAAACTAGAAAAAAATAATCACAACGCTACTAATTGGGCAAGGCACTTTGTAGTTTTATTCCGACATACTTACTCATAAACCTTTATATAATGAGTAGCTGAAGTAGCTTCTGGAATTGGATCTTCTCCTCTGTACCACTGAAAACTTGGCAATGGGATTCCTGTTACATCCATCTTAAGTTCAACCTCATCATCGAGTTTAACTTCCTTCAATCCAGTAACAGATTGACTAATAATTTCAGCTTTTTCTAATAAAGGGAAAAAATAAAATAATTTGAATAATAATCCCGTCTGTAATAAAAATAATAGAATATCCTGCTGGGAAGGTTTTATTTATTAACAATGAAATTTAAAGTATCTACAAATTTTATTTACAAGAGGTCTTGAAACCATTAACCAATGCTCGTTTAGCTAAATATTGTATACAATAATACAAAAAATCAACTTCCAAAACAACTGTAAAACATAATGTAAGTTAGCTATTTAAAATTAGATTATACAGAAAAAAAATTATATACTATGCTGATACAAAAATATTAAACTTAAGGCTTAAGAAACTTTCTCCTTCAGAATGTACCGTATATAACACAAAAGATAAAAGTTAAGTGGATAAGAAATGGTTACTGATTATTTTTGTTACAGATGTGATGTGAAGCAGGGAGGACGTTTCAGATGGGAATCTACAGGAGAACCTTTTGTAGAATTAATCTTCGGCTAACAAGTTGTAAGTACTAACCGGGCGCTGCTGCCACTGTTAATTTTTTTATCAGTTACCATTTCATAATAAAAAATAGAGGTACTTATATTTTTCATTAGTATGTTCCATCCATGCTTCGGGTATGGTGTGGTAATTTTGGATTTAGGATTTTTTGTTTTGTATGTCTCATAATTTAGTTTTTTTTTTTGTTTTTTTTTAGGGTGTGCATGCTTCTAGAACTTCCACCAACAAGGAGTGACTGGGATTTGCAGTGTTAGTTTTCTTTTATTTGTGTTTTTTAACTTTGATTTATTATATTTATTATATTATTTATTATATTATTATTATTATTTGGGATATTGTTAATTTTCTAGTGACATAAAAGAGACAAAAGGGACATTTTATATAAGTTTCAGACTTTTTTATTTTTTGAATAAGCGTCAAAAAAGAAAGTCGACACTTCACTATTGTGATGACAACTTACGTGTGACAGGTAATATAGAATTAATTATTACTTTCATTATTATTATTATTTATGATTATTATTTATGATTGTTATTAGTATTTTTTTTATTGATTGAAAGGTTGATGACGTGTTTTTTTTTTTAATTCTAGAAGTCTGAGGAGTTATTTCTGTTCAGCGGCTGATGTACGAAGGTTTAGCGACTGAATCTCAATTGATGAGGTAAGTATGAATGTTATTGATGAATGATTTTTTATTGGATGAAGGTTAGATCGGTTGTATAAACTTGGTATCATTTTCTTATTTTCGTAGCCAGATTTTTGCTGATTTGAGTATCGTTGAGTGGATGAGGGGACTGTGAGTGAGCGAGTTCAGTAGTGAGAGAGAATAAAAACTGGGCAACTACCCAGGTAACCATGGGGGTTAGTGAGTTTTTTTTTTTTTTTTATTAATTATTATATTATTATTTCAATTTCATTCATACTTATATAATATTTATGATATTGTAATTCATAATTTATTCTTTAATTCATTTATTTATTTAATTCATAATTATCATCATTTCACAATTTCATTAAAACTCATTTAATATTTTTGATATTTTAATTCGTACTTTATTCATTGATTCATTTAATTAGTTAATTCATCTTGTAGTTATTGTAGTTATTGAATTTATAGAGGATATGAATGTTTATTATAAAATTTTATTTATTATTATTATTATTATTATTATTATTATTATTATTATTATTATTATTATTATTATTATTATTATTATTATTATTATTATTATTATTATTATTATTATTATTATTATTATTATTATTATTATTATTATTATTATTATTATTATTATTTTATTTTTTTTATTATGTGATTATGAGATGTTATTTCGTTGTTTTTTTTCTATTCCGTTTATTTTTTTTTGCTTATTAGGCTGGAACTTCGGAACTGGAATAGTAAGGACATTGACATTTAATTGTGGATTTGTGGATTGAAAAGCAAACATCTTGATTGTGGAGTGAAATAGAAGTAAAGATAGAAAGGAAATCTAAGAAAGATTTGAGGAGTGGAGAATTGAAAAGGAGGATTATTAGAGAATTGTGTGGAGAGGAGAATTTAGAAGGAGTATTGTTGGAGAACTGTGAGGATACTCAGGAGAAAACTTGATTGAATTAAGAAGGGGTAATAGTGGAGAATTGTGTAGAGAATTGGAGAATTGAGAAGGAGTATTTTGGAGAACTGTGTGGACAATTGGAGGAGATAATTTGATTTAATTGAGGAGTCTTATTGGAGAACTGTGTAGATACTTGGAAGAGACAATTTGATTGAATTGAGGAGTATTATTGGAGAACTGAGTGGAGCATTATTTAAATATATTTTAGGTTTAAGTTTTCATTGTAGATTTAAGTTTTTTTTTGGATATTAATGAATGTTCATTGATATCTATTATATTTTCGAATCGGTTGCAGTATCGGTTTACTGTGGTGAGGAGGTTACGCTAGCGGTTCACCTTGCAATGGTGTTTTTTTTATTAAAATAGTGTGGTTGCTTTGTATGTTTTGAGTTTGATTTTTTTTCCTGAGTTTTATTGTGTTTATTTGTTATTGTTTGTTTTGTTCTCTGGGTTTTTTTCCAGGACCCGCGACCATTGACGAGAATGTTGGCGGACTTCAAACCCACGACAATGGGGTTAACCATTATTTTGTAAATTTCTGTACATCCGTACATACTTTAAATAAACCTCACCCTACTTTGATAGGTAAAGAAATTTAAACTCTCCATACTTTAAATATATACAACGCACCTTAAAACAATATTATGAATTAGTTAGTTAGCACCATATAATTAAAAAGGTATTAGTTTACATTTAAATTAAGTAGCAGTTATGGGACTTATGCCCACTTTTATGTCACAAAACATCTCTATGCCACAGTGACATGAAGCCATAATACGACCCACGATCTTTATAATCTATTTTAATCTATGCCCATTATTATCAACAACTTTAACAAGCATATACATGCTAGATATTATAATGAATTCAACTTGTGTGTTGAAGGTCTCTGGTTCAATGGTTCGGTCCCTTGAAGGGAAAATTCTCTAGAGATTTCCACCTTCTTGAAAAAATGCAAAAACCCTCGTAAGTTTGCACCGAAAAAAAAGAATTAAAACATTAAAAATTATAAAATTTACCTTCTATTCCTATAATTACTAGCAAGTCGTACATTTCTGCACGTTTTAGGATGCTAATAATGTATTCCACTGTAACA
>JABUQX010028772.1:0-2500 GCA_015478945.1 Trachelipus rathkii | reverse complement strand
AAATCCATCTTTTTCTTAAGCAGTCTCTCAAGCTGTCAATTCCAGCACACCTTCACAACACTATATATCCCAGACTTTAACAAACTAACACTATCAATCCACATCCTTTCCATATGACCAAACCTACTCTTAATGTACTCTCGTTAATTCTCTCATTTTACAGTCCTTCTTTTACTCCCACACAACTCTTAATGCGCTCATTCCTTCATTTTATTAAATTTCTTCCTAACACTAGGCGCCATAGAGAAATTGTCCATTGTCTGAACACAATTGTACTTTAGATCTATACCTCTTAATTCAGACCATAGTTTCACTACTATAAATTAACACAGGTAACAATATACCTTGGATGCAAAACCCCAGCGGCAGCAAGACTTAGGTCCCTTCCAGAGCATTCCCACCGGAAACAAGAGCAGATTTTAATTGGACAATACGCCACCATAACTACAAAGCACTTCACAAACTTGTGCTACATACATATTCTCCTGCTACATCCGTTCCTTTAAATCGCAACGATAATATCGCAAATAGATTTAAAAATCAGAGCACCATTGTTCTAGTTTGCTATCACCATCTAATATGCAAATTTAAAAACCCGGAGACGGAACTCATCCACTCACTCAACTACAATAACTTTACTGCTTTTCTCATTTACTTTCCAAGACTTAGTCCCTTCATCATCACCCAAAGATTTAATTGCAATAGGCCACATCCTTACTACCACTTCACAAACTTTGCTAACTTTACATTTTGCATCATGCGCGTTCCTTGTGCCATACAACATATATCCTAAATATTTAAAATCAGAATACTTGTCCCTGGTTTGCGCTCACTGCATAGTAACATGAATTAATCCACACCACAGCGTACTCTCCTACTCACTGCTGCATAACTTTACTATTTTTTCTACATTTACTTTCAAACCCTTCCTTTTACACAACCTGCCAAATCCCTCTACCAACTTCCAATCTTAAACTACTGCTTGACAGATTACACTGCACAAGTTCCAAATTCATGCCATTCATACAATTAAGCAAGGTACCTCTCCACTCTCTTCATTCGATCCATCAGTCTACAACTTTATGCCACCCCCACTTGCTAATATTCTTTCATAACCCCATCCCATATACAAATTAAATAACCAAAAACAGATAACATATCCCTGTTTCACTATGCTATTAATATTAAACCAATCATTTTCGACTCCATTTATTCTTACACGCAATATCAACCTATCGTCAACATCTTTGAATTCCAATTCAGGAAGCCTACACCCAAGACAGCACAATGCTATCATAACACCTGCTGCAGAGCTTTCTATTAATACCTGTCATAACCCTTCTGTGCAATCCATAAATACTTAAAGAATACGAAATTTATATTTCCCTTCTCTTTATTTGTTTCCCATCATTTGCTTTTCAATGGTAAAATATTGATCGTCCATGACAAAAGCATCCTCTAACTAAACCGCACTTCTAATCAACTTGTTCTACCACTAATCAGTATTCAGTCACTCGACATAAACTCTTTCAATAACACCAAAATACTAGCATATATCTTCCCTACAACACTCAATAAACTAATTCCCTCATAGTCCCTACGGTTCCCCTTATCCTTATAAATGAAACTATTACCTGCTCTCCTCCAATCCAATCCATCGGAACTATAACCTCCATAAACTCTTGTCAAACAATTTCAAATCCATTCATTACATCTCCCACCATTTCTTTGATCATTTTACGCATTAATTCCATTCTATGCCTGTAGATTTACAATTCTTATCCCAAGTTTCTCATTCTCAGCATATACGCTCCTCCCAATATATACGCTATTTTGCTTCTACTACCATCAAACCCCCACACATTCACGATCACCTTTTCATTACTGCTAGCCCAATGTACAATGCAGATTTTGAAATGTTCCTCTGCCAACTCTCCTCACACCATGACTAGCCACATATTCATCAGTTAACTGGGAAAGCTCACCATCCACCAATTCATTATTCTATTGCAATATACCCCTTACTACTCTTATTTCTTACCTTTCGTGCTTTACTTCCAGAAAAAGTTCTCCCATTCCCTTGTAAGACCCCATTCATCTTTCTTCCAAACTGTTCCATTTACCTCATTTTTTCCTCTATTTATGCACCTCGTATTATACCATTCTTCATTCTTCTAGAGTCTTGTTCCAAACATCTTTCATTCTTTTGAGATACTCTCATGTTGCTTTAAAAAATTAGACAGCCATTATTTTCCAGTCAACTCTTCTTATTAATTCTTAAACTACACCTTGTTTTAGCGAACCAAGGATATGATATCGCCAAATCCACCCTCCTCCATTATCCAACACCTTCTAACTATTGAGATTCTATACTTCCTACTGTTTTATTGAGCACCTTCACAACATAACATTTTTCTTGCACTTCAACAAAAGGTTTCCTTCATTTGTGTCCAAATTCTGTTGCAGTACTTATTCATTCCTTTTGTTACACATTCAAACT
>JABUQX010028771.1:17500-22500 GCA_015478945.1 Trachelipus rathkii | reverse complement strand
TTGTTCAGTCCACAAAGGCGTTTTTTCCTTTTTCCCCATGGGTTGTCTTCACTTCACAACATCTCAGACACCTCCACAGGGGCCCCTCAATACTCTCGAACTCTGGTCCCACTCCGACTCGCATCACCACATTCCTGCTCTCCGCAAACTTATTCCACCATGGGAATCTCTGTTCCCTAACCTTCAATTAATATAGGTTTAACACCATCTATTCTCATTCTTTCATACAACCAAAACAGTGATCCGAGTCTCCCGGGACCGACGGTATACTTTAGGTCTTTAAAAAACAGTCTTTTCTTACTTTAGCATTAAGACAATCATTTGAAATTTCTTCCTCGATCCCTCTACCCTCTCCATTTTTATCTTGTAACCACGTCCATGTGGCTATCACTATGGGTTGCAAAAAAAGTGTTCATTGCGCTCATATCATTCTGTGACAAAAAATTCTATAGCCCCTCCCCTGCGGGTTCCTTCTCCATTACAAAAAGCCTTATCACTCCCTCCCCTCCTTCGGTCCTGTCCAACAATGTCGTTTAAGTCACCCAATTTTACGATGTTGGTCTTGATGTAACGCTCTCTCCTTCACATTTTGCAGCTCTCGATAGAAACTCTCTATTTCCACGGTCTTCCTTGTTTTTATATATAGTATATATATTATTATATATATATAATTATATATAATATATATTAATATATTATATATATATATAATTATATATATTAAGATATATATATATATTATATATATATATATATATATATATATTATATATATTAAAATCACCCATCTTATCTCCCCAAGACAGGGGTAAGATGCGTAACATGCACCACGGAAACAGAAAGTTAGTAGAAAAAATTGACGCAAGTCGAAAGAAAGCCCAGCCCTTACGGCCCCCTTTATACCTTTTAGTTTGAGAACTCGTCGCAGTCAGAAAATCCATCCGAGAGCTTCAAGGGACGCGACGGACACTTTTACGACATCTCGTCAATTATTTTATACCTATGTTATATATATATTAATATATATATATATTATATATATATATATATATTAATATATATATTATTATTATATATATATATATATATATATATATATATATATATATATAATATATATATATATAATTTTAACGATATATTTCTATATCACTTGCCGACAAAAATCGAACATATATCATTCACAAAGGAAAACAAGAACTTTAAACAATCTTCAGCTGATAACATTTCTGAAGTGTTATTCAGTTTTACGATGTGTTTTAAAATAAAACAGATGTCTAATATAAAATAGTTTACTGTGGGATAATATATATATATTATATATATATATAATATATATATTATATAGTAGAATATAATATATGATATATATTATATATATATAATAATATATATATTGTGAGGGTAGGGGGTGATAGGTGAGGTGGTGAGGTGAGGTAGTAGGTAGTGAGTATATATAATGATTATAGGGTGGAGTAGGTGAGGTGATAGGGGGTAGTAGGTATGAGGTAGGATATATATTAAGTAAAATTTTAATATGGTATAGGGGTAGGTAGTATATGAGTATAGTAGTAGTTAAAGGTAGTAGGTAGGATATATAGTTGAGTGAGTATATAGTATAGAGTAGATGATATATGAGTAGTAGTAGTAGATTGAGTAGTGAGTAGTGGTGATATATATATATATAGTAGTAATATATATGATAGTAGGTGAAGTATGAGTATGAAGGTATGGATATATTAGTAGGTAGGGTAGATTATAGTATTGTGGTTATATAATAGGTATGAGTAGTAATGAGTAGTATATATATAGTATATTATATATAGGTGATATATATATATATATGTTATATATATATGATATTAGTATTATTATATATATATATATATGTTGACGTCAGTTTATTCTTTATTACTAATAGCATAAAACAAGCATATTTTATCGAATGTCATGGAAATTTGTTGAAAGATAAGAAAATGCAACTTTTGAAGTTCTAATAATTGTTTTAAGTTTGAGTTAAGTTTAGACTATGTCAGGTTGGTTTAGCTATGTAAAGGTTGGTTTAGCGCTTGGATTATTTTAGGTTGAGATTGCGTTTATGCAGTATACCTTAAAACATATTAATATTAAGTCAATATTTCCAACTTTCATTATCTAATGTAACTGCGATAATAAAAATAAAAAATGCTTTTCGTTGGAATATTAATGGTAATATGTGAACGATCAGTTTGAAAGTTAAAACCCCTTTCTCATCCTCAGTGTAAAAACCAATTAACTTTACTTTAAATATATATATATATATATATATATATATATATATATAATATAAGATATAAATATATATGATATATATACATATATATATATATATATATTATATATATATAATATATATATATGTATATATATATATATTATATATATATATATAATAGAGATATATATAAGTAGTATATTATATATATATAATATTATTATATATATATATATATATATATATTATATTATATATATAATATATATATATATATATATATATATATATATATATATATTATATATATATATATTTATATTTTAAAATGTAAAATCATTTGTAAATTAAGTCAAGTAAAATGATTTTATTATGTTATGCTTTTGAAATGTGATAAAAAATTGAATAAAAATAATATAAAAATGGTAAGAAATATAAAGAAAGTTTCTCCTTGAGAAATTGTCCCTGGATTCAAGAGTCAGTATCTGGAAAATTACTTTTTGTCTTCCAGAGAGCAACTATTTGATAAAGGGAATCGTTAAACTCTAAGCAATTCCTCAAGGGAAAAAACATTTTAGAGCGTGCCTTCAATTGATAGTACTTTCAAAAAGCTAAACTTGTTCGGAAATTGTGCTTTTCTTGGGATAAAGTTTTCTCTTATAAATGACTATTCCGAATTCTTCCTGGGCAACCTTTTTGAAAAAAAATATGTCAATCATATTGTCATTTGACATGTTTTGTTTGTCATTTTATATTTCTGTTTGTCAATTGATATATTCTGCTTTGTGCTTTGTCAAGAAGATAGTGAATAAATTTACTTGGTCCAACCCTTGGAAAAGTTTTTCAAAAGGTTTGTCCACAGTCCAGATAGCAAAATACTTGTCCAACCATTATTGACAAGTTTAAAAATGTCAACTGGACAAACCCTTACCCAAGTTTGATAATTTAAAGTCTAGAGTGCAGTAACATAATTCCTGACTCCATAGTCGATATTTTAGTTTTTAAAGAAAAATGAGTCTTAGGATACAATTGTTAAAATTACTATTCTAGAAATCGAAAGTCTTTCATTTTAGATAAGTTGCTAATACAGCTACATCGTCGGAAGCACACAATTCAAACCTCCTTCTGTTCTTAATAATTAATGTTCTGTTTTCGAAGCCGTTCCAAGACATCTTTGTAAAAGACGTGATTAACTATTTGTCCTGAAGGTACAAATTACTTGTGCACAATACCACGACTGTCGAAAAAAAACAATAATCAGTATTTTTACCTTGGACTTGCCCATATGAGCTTTCTTCGGACGAAGAGGATTTTTTTGTGTGCCATTCCGTATTTTGCCGTTTGGTTTCAGGATAGTACTCAAAAACTCATGATTCATCACCTGCTATAACTTTATCCAAAAATTTGTGCTCCATTTCGAGTCTTTCAAGTAAATATTGACAAATTTTGATCCTGTTCACTTTCTTGCCCCATATATATATATATATAATATAATATTTATATATAACTATATATAAATAAATGTTATGTATATAATTCTATATATTAATCTGAATGCTTATTTTCACCCTTATCTGTTATATATATAATTCATATATGGTTGTCCTTTAAGGTATGTGTTGCTTATTTGGGAAAAAATAGCTAATATCACTTACCTGAAATTACAAGTGTTATCTCCATCGAAGTTATGACCCTTGGGAGGTTACACAGAGGTTCCAACGTTTCTTCCACCGTTCATAGCAGTACCGGAAGTCATTTTTCTGAAGTGTGTTTAGTTCAGTGTTACAGTATTTTTATGCTTTCTCCATCGTCCCAAAATGATGACCCTTCAACTTCGTTTTCAACTTAGGGAAGAGGTAGAAATCGCACGGAGCTAGGATCTGGGCTGTATGGAGGATGTAGAAGTACTTGAATGTTTTTCTTCGCCAGAAATTTCTATAATTGAGAGCGCTGTGTGAGAGGCGCAGTTTCGTTGGTGCATCACCCAAATCGTCTGCTATGTCTGTTTCTGATTCATTAAATAGTTTTCGAAGTCGTTTCCATGAATCTTCTGTAAAAGACGTGATTAACTGTTTGTCCGAAGGTTCAAATTCCTTGTGCACAATACCACGGACTGTTGAAAAAAAAACCTAATATCAGTATTTTTACCTTGGATTGCTCATATGAGCTTTATTCGGACGAAGAGGATTTTTTGTTGTTGCCATTCCGTTATTTTGCCGTTTGGTTTCAGGATAGTACTCAAAAACCCATGATTCATCGCCTGCTACCAACTTTATCCAAATATTTGTGTCCATTCGAGTCTTTCAAGTAAAATATGTGACAAATTTGATCTGTTTCGCTTTGCTCCATAGACAAGTCTTCGGCACAAGGGTTGCACAACTTTTTCGCAATGTGCAATATTGGTTCGTTAAAAATCTATGAACTGCATTTTTATCCAAACAAGTTTCTTCTGCCAATCACTCGCATATATATATATATATATATATATATATATATATATATATATATTATATATATATATATATATATATATTATATATTATATATATATATATATATATATATATATATATATTATATATATACTATATATATATATATATATATATATTATATATATACTTACATTATATATATATATATATTTTATTACCTCCATATATATAATATTATATATATAGATATATATAGTATATAATATATCATTAATATATATATATATATATATATACTATAATATATATAT
>JABUQX010028771.1:0-5000 GCA_015478945.1 Trachelipus rathkii | reverse complement strand
AAATTTTTATAGGTATATATTGGCTTTTTGCGCTGAGGTAATATTTTATTATTTTCCAGCACTTACGGTTTGGGAGTTGGGGGCGGAGCCAACGTAGACACATTTTTGTGTGCCATGCATTCATTTCACTAAAAATTAATATAAATGTCATTTCATAACGATATAGCAAATAAAATTCCAAAATAAAACAAATATAACCCATTCCACTAGCACAACAGATCATATTGCCCCCCTAAATCTAGACGAGATAAAAAAATGGACCTCATGATATAGCGGATAAAATTACAAATTAAAACAAAAATAACCCATTCCTATAACACAACAGGTCATATATGTACATGGGCGTACGCTGGGGGGAACTTGCCTAAATCTTGACGAAATGAAGAAATGGACCTCATATGTATGCCAGATGGCGTTTTTAAGATTTTATTATAGAAGAAAAACTGAAAAAGATACATCATCGATAGATAATGAAGTAAAGAAATAAATATGAAAGTATAAAGCAAAAAGATAAGGTAATAACTATTAATCAGTACCGAAAATAAATTGTAGTATTGAAATGGTTAGTAATTAGTAATTACTAATTACTAACCTATTTAAAACTTCGTCACTTGTACTTTTGACAACGTTTATGTGCATTTGTTTATTACCCTTTTTATTGCCATCGTTATTTTGTTAACTTATTGTACATTCTTAAATTTTATTCTTGATGTTTTAAGGATTATACCAGAAATATTCTTCTAGAATTCTATTCTTCTAGAATTTTATTCTTGATGTTTTAAGAATTATACTAGAAATATTCTTCTAGAATTTTATTCTTGATGTTTTAAAATTATACTAGAAATATTCTTCTAGAATTCTATTCTTCTAGAATTTTATTCTTGATGTTTTAAGAATTATACTAGAAATATTCTTGAATATAAATGTCAGTAAAACTCCTTCCTGTCATCATTTCGTTGAAGAATTTTTTACTGTCTATGGTATTACATTTTTTTAAGAGTTTTAATGTGTTTGTTTTCATATAGTCTATTTATATTATTATATATCACTTGAACCACACTTAGTCGATGACATGAACATACTGAAATTTTTTTTATTTTTATTTCTTTGGGGATCATTTTTATCTTATGAACTATTTATTCTCTTACTGTTGGATCATTTGAACGTTTTCAAATATTACAAAAAATAGAATGTTAAGAAAAATTTAATATTTTTGAGGTTCATTAAGATTATTATTAACAGATTATGATACAGTACTTGAAATTATTTTTATATTTACATTAAATGAGAAATAAAAAATTGCACTAGTTAGAAAGTGGCAACCCAATACTCATGTAAGGAATATTGCTAAAGGGTGATGCTGTTTCCAGCATTTTGAATTTTTTTTTTATTTTATTAGCATTTTGAGTTTTAATTATATATATATATATATATATATATATATATATATATATATATATATATATATATATATATATATATATATATATATATATATATATATATATATATATATATATATATATATATATATATATATATATATATATTTATATATATATAATTTTATAAAAAGGATATTATTATTATTATTATTATTATTATTATTATTATTATTATTATTATTATTATTATTATTATTAAGTTATTATATTATTATTATTATTATTATATTATTATTGTTAGTTTTGTTATTATTATTAATATTCTTACAATTATTATTATTGTCTAAATAAATAGTTTTTTAATTGAAATTATAATGGGATGCCGCAATTAGTTTCTTAGTGAAAGAAATATTAATACCTATACATAAGATTTTATAATTATAATAATAATAATAATAATACACACACACACACACACACACACACACACAGACATTAATAATAATACACACACACATTAATAATAGAAGATGTATCATTATTACAAATTGGTTGACATTAATAATAAAAATAATAATAATACACACATAATAATAATAATAATAATAATAATAATAATAATAATAATAATAATAATAATAATAATAATAATAATAATATTATTACTATTATTATTATTATTATTAATATTATTATTATTATTATTATTATTATTATTATTATTATTATTATTTATTATTATTTATTATTATTATTATTATTATTATTATTATTATTATTATTATTATTAGTATTATTATTTATTATTACAATTATTATTATTATTATTATTATTATTATTATTATTATTATTATTATTATTATTATTATTATTATTATTATTATTATTATTATTATTATATTATTATTATTATTATTATTATTATTATTTATAATTATTGTTGATCGCTTAATAATGCAGAGGTGATAGTCATTTTCCTATTTCTTTTTTTTTTAAGCCGTGATTTACATGGTGACTTTTTTTTATGTTAGATAAATGTACACATATACACCGGACTTGAGGAAAGCTATTTTCAAATCAAGGTTAAAGGTCGATATGACCACATGCACAGCATTGCAATATATGTGAACTAAAACTTTTTTAAGGAAGTGGTGGTAAAAGAAATAGAAAGAATGCTCCAGACTTCGTCAGTTGGAACATGTAAGGATAAGGCGAACTGATAACAGTTACATCTGTAAAAGAAAGCTGGACTGAAAGAAGATTAGTCTGTGTGGATAGTCGGGTCGCCACAGTTCTCCTCTAAGGGCTCAGAAAAGCAGTGTCTGTGGTATTGGCGATACCATGAGAGAATGATGCACCAAACAGCCCGACGGATGGAAATATATTATGAGAATCTGTAAGAGTATAATAGAGTTCATAGAGCAAAAAAACTCTATACTCAACACTTTCAAGGAAAGCTGAACAAAAAAAAAGAATGAAACCACTTCAGAAAAAAGGCGCATAGTCTATACAAGAACGAAAAACACTCCGTATATATATATATATATATATATATATATATATATATATATATATATATATATAATATATGTATTAACAATATAATATAGCAATATATATAGCTATATATATAAATAATATAATATAATAATAATATATATATGAAATATGATTTATATAATAATACATAATATAATATGTATATATATGTATATATATATATATATATGTATAATATAATAATATATATATATATGTAATAAATATAATATATATATATATATATATATATGTATATGAAATATGTAATAATATAGTAAATAACCAATATATATACATATAATAATAATAATAATAATTAATATATATATGTAATAATAATAACAATAATATGTAATATATATATGTATAACAATAATAACCAATAATAATAATATATGAATGTAAGTTTATAAGGTTATTTATGTTGCAGTAATAATAACTGCTATGTCTACGGGATTTTCAACATATATGTAACAATAACAACATATATATATATAATATATATATATATATATATATATATATATATATATATATATATATATATATATATATATATATATATATATAAAACAGAGAAAAATATTATTTTTTTTTTATTAATAAAATATATATATATAACCAATAATATATATAACTGCTATATATATATATATAACATAACATATATATAATAACTAACTATATATATGAAATATGTATATCAGCAACCAGCAATATAACAACATAATAACAACATAATAATATATGTATATATGTATAATAGCAATAATAATATATATATATATATATATATATATATATATATACGAATATTAAAAACAGAGGAAAGCATTAGTTGTTTAGTTTCGAAAAAAGATGTAATAGTTGTGTGAAAGACTTTGTCAGGCAGACAAATGAAACAACTGAATTTTTGATTTATCGAAAACAACTGAATTTTTGAGTTATCGAAAATAACTGTGTTTCTCTGCCTTAGTTAGAGATTCAAGAAGGATCAAAAATCCCTTCCTCCAAGGTCACTCTCCTATCGTCAATTACTTGAAGTTTGGAGGGAGGGATTAAGTGAAATTGAAAGGAAATAATGAAAGGAAATAATTCTGCAATAATACATAATGCGAGCTTTCGTCTCTGAACGCGGGACCTCTTCAGGCAAAAGTCTAAAATTCTTCTTTTTCATCTTTCATGTGAAATTTGTTCCAGCAGGAGTGGATAAATGATGGTGTTGCATAAAAAAATGTAATTAATTAAAGTATAATATGATTTATTAGAATAATTTCTCTTCTTTTCATTTATTTATTTATTTTTTTATTTACTTATATTATTTTTTATATTATTTTTTATCTTAATTTTTTAATTAAATATAAATTAAATGTAAATTTTGGACATAAATAATGAAACAATATCAGAAGAAAGATTTTATTAGATATAATAATAATGATAATAATAATAATAATAATAATAATAATAATAATAATAATAATAATAATAATAATAATAATAATAATAATAATAATAATAATAATAATAATAATAATAATAATAATAATAATAATAATAATAATAATAATAATAATAATAATGGAAAAACTTTGCAATTTGGCAGTGATAAAAATGTACAAAACTTACAAAATTTGAATAAAATTTTTTTATTTTTACAAATAAAAATAAAAACAAATATAATACAAAATAAAAATGGAATTCATTTATATAAAATTTTTTTTTTGATTTTTGATTTTGATTTTTTTATTATTTTGATTTTTAACTTTTTTTGGAAATAATTCTTAAAATGGATACAAAGTCTTAATTGGAAAAACAGCTTATTAAAAACTATTCTAAAATTTTTACAACTAAAAGAGAACATGGAATTGATCTCTTTTAAAATCAGGTACAGATGAATGAGAATCTGTGTTTCTCCGAAATGTAAAACGCACACATACACACACAGACGCATATATATATATATATATATATATATATATATATATATATATATATATATATATATATAAGATATATACAGACGCATATATATATATATATATATATATATATATATACTATACTATATACTA
>JABUQX010028770.1:12500-25000 GCA_015478945.1 Trachelipus rathkii | reverse complement strand
ATTAACATACAGCATGGCCCTTTCCGTTCATGGATATATCGTTGGCTCTATTCTGATTATGAAGAACTTGTATTCAACTAATAAACATATGTACACAAAGGTGCATCATGTTTGCAGGGACATTCGACTATGTTATCTCGACTTCTTCCAGCCGTCGTAAATTATAAATCGCCGCTAACCTATAGAGAAGAGGTGACAATGTTAGGGGAGGTGCAGGTATACTCATTCATATGGATCTGCCCCTATTCCCCTATTCCCTCTCAAAACTAAACTTCATGCAGTGGAAGCATGAATCCATCTGTCCACGACCTTACTATCTGCTCAATTTACTTGGCTCCGAGTAGTGAATTTACTAAGAGGTCGACTTAGTGAATCTTTTCAATTCAGCTTCTTTCCGGTTATATACTAGTGACCTTCAACCCTCGCGCCACCCTTAAGGTGGCGACCTGTCATTCGCTCTAAGTCAAATCATCCTTGTAGATCTTCTTATACCCCCTCTTTGCCCTGGGATGCCTTAACACAGGACTCTTTACATATGAACGTTTAAGATTCACACCACTATTTTCCTGTATTGATATTTCCTTTTGTTCCCATCTCCTTTTGGATCGCTTTACCTGAGTCACGCTTTTGATTATATTATAAGGCAGTGACCATACCAAAGTTGTTAGATGAGCTTCATCTGTACCTATCCAATGTTAAACCTAAGCTCCCCTGGCGTATTACGGATCGGGAGTGGGTCCTTTTTTATCAAGCCACAGGCTATGCCCACTTTCTCCTTTCAAATAACCGGTTTTCCGGACTGTTAGATGATGCTTTCGCTTTTTCCAGCAGGTTCGTCATTCGGCAGCGAAGTTGCATTGCCGCAATGTTTCCGCAGGACAAGCTTGTCAGGACAACCCCTTGGTTTGTCCCAAGAGTGCGCCAAGAGCTAACAGCGAAAAGAAAGGAAACTCTTACAGGCAATACAAAAGACCCGTACGACCCAACGATGATCATTTTGTTAAAGCAGCTGCGGCAGATCTCGTGCCGGATTTAATCGACAAAACACACAACACAATGGTTTTTCGAACTTACGTTTCGACTTGTTAAATCCACAAACTCCCCTTCCTTTAGTAGTGAAAGTACACAGGAAAATATCTCGTCGCTTTCAACGGATCCTCATCCCACAGTTCCTCATTATGGGCCTGATATACTGAACACGATCTCCGCTCTGTGCTGCGTTTGAAGATGCATTAGGTTACTTAATTTTAGCTAGCACTTCGAATCTTCTCACTATCCTGAAAACTTTCAAAAATTGAGAGAAAAATGTACTTGAGACGTTCAACAGCGAAAAGGAAAGATCATACCACAACCGTCTTTTTACACTTGCACGCAGTATTCAAACTGACACTTAGCGAATGCAGAAAAGACGGATGCTCTATTGGCCAGACGATGATTTCGTTATTATCATACTCGTTTATACATCCCTCAGCATCAGCATTTTTGCTGGATCTATGTAATAGAATCTGGATCGAACCTTCTTTTCCATCTATTTGGAATTCACGGCTTTTGTAATTCCTATCCCAAACCTGGAAAAGATCCGAAGTTGGGGGACAACCAAAGACCAATTTCTGCCATCCTTGTTAAACTAATGGGAAAAATAGTTTCAGGTCGTCTTTCTCCTTTCTGGACAGAGTCGCCTAAGCTTTTTAAAAACTTCAGTTTGGCTTTCGCAAAAAATCGTTCGGACCGTCCGGCACCTCCCTTTGTCTAAACTAGACCACTCGAGGATACACCAGAGTTCGGGATGTGACCTTCTCAAATGTGGAAATGGTTTTAGGTGTCTTCTCTTTGACTTGAAAAAAGCTTCGACACAATGTGGAGAAAACTGGGATTCTCCTTAAATCATTCGTTCGGTATTCCGTGGACAATCCCTTTTCATCAAATTGTCGCGGCTTTTGCCAACAGACTCCAATACCAGGTCGGTTGCTCTTCTATTTCTTCACGCCACTTTTAACTCTAGATGCAAGGCGACGATTCCGACCAGATAGGCAGGTTAGATGTTTCTAAGTGTGATTACTATTTTGCTCTCGGAATTTAATGACATACGTTAAACTTCATATGCCCAGCGCACGGTCAGTTTTCTCTCCTTGTTGATGACCTTGCGTGCTATTATATTAGCCAGTGCCGGGCTCCCTTTTCTCGAAACGGCACTATCAATTTAGGCTATGATAATATTTCGCAATGGGGTACTCCCATTGGCTTCAATTTTTCTCCACAGAAACCTTCAGCAGTGGTTTTTAGAAAACATAGGGAATCGGAAGAACTTGCCACGTTTTATGTATCTCCCGAAACATCCAAACTATTCTATATGGTTTCTCCCATTCCTGTAACTCTCACAGATGAAATTTATAGCGATCATTCTAAGATGCATTAACAATGCACCGCATAATTAACACTTTTTGAACACAACTTGTCATCGCGACCCTTGATGTTTACGTCAAGTCTTCGCCTTCAAAAATTTGGGGTGCTTGATCGGCCAAAGTCCCTTTTTACGTCTTTGCATAGCCTAATTCGATACGAAACTTGGATTTATGGCTGTGACAGGCTCGCTCTTAAGGGTAAAAGGGTAGGGGTTGGGGGATTTACCAATTATCTTTTGGTAATTTCATATTTGCTGTAATAGGTATAAGTTGAATCAATTGTTGATATTCCAAAGCCAAATGTGTTTATCCCTTTGTTTTCAAATCCAAAAACCGTCTGCTCTGACACCGATTCTTGCAGGGAGATACTCAGGGAATTCTAAATTACTGGGCAATTTGCACACAGTTCATAAACATCCTTAATTTCCTTAAATCCCTTTCCAATAGGTGCTGCCTTTCTCTTACGAAAGGGGTACACACTCTGGGTTATTCCCGCTCCACCATTTGCTTGCTCTGACCTCTCTCTTCCCATCTTAGACACAGCTGCCCTGGTTAAAAGTATCATCCTGTTCACTCAGCCAGGTGCCACAATTTTAAATTTACTCAAGTTTTTCACGGGCTCTAAAACAGGGAGACAGTGTGGGTGCATCTGCTGTTCTTCCTGACCGCAACCTCTCTCATACACTCCCCCCTTATGATTCAATTTTTACAGCAGAATTAGATGGGCTATAATGATTGGCCCTTTCTCGGAAGTTCTAATTCCTTAACAAGATCACTTTTTATGTCATGTATTACAGGGACTTAGAGACGTTTTAGCGTGCTGACAAGCGCTAAAACCTTTATTTCAAAACGCCCAATAGGTTATCAGCTGTACAACAATCTTTCTTTCGGCTGCCTTCTCAGTTAAGAAACAAATTATTTTATGTGGTGACTCCTCTCGATGTTTGGGGCCGAACTGGCAAGTTGAAATCGAAGCCTTGACAGCACAAAGTGGCCAAAAATGCCGGCCTCCTCTTTCTCGAGTTGTTCTAAGGTAGCCCGCCTGAGATGCCATTCGAACAAGCCGCTCCCATTCACCGATTACTATCCTGCCTTCGACAAGGCTATTTCGATCCCTATTGGCAAGAGTGTTGGACCGAGTGATCGGCGGGGAGGAAACTCAGAAACATAAAAGTCCGAACGATTTTTGTGAGTGGTCTTTCCTTCGCCAGAACGGAAAGCGCTACACGAGGTGATGCTTGCATGCCTCGTATTGACCACACAATATCAACACAGTCAACTATATGTCACGGGAACTCATTCCTCCCTTTGCAAACTTTTGTCCGTCGCACGACACGACTCCGCCAATCTGGTTCCTCATCTATCTCATTTATTGTTCCCATCTTGGACCTATTCGCGTTCGTCATTGTCCTACGTTTATGGTCCTAACACCTTCAAGAAAAGATTTTCCTAATATCTGATCTGATCTTTCCACTTTAGCAGTAAACTCTATTTCTTTGTTTGTGCGATATCTCTAATATTCTTTTATAACATTTGAGTTTGTTAGTAATATTAGGGGCTTATGAATAAATAATTAATGGAAGGATACATTTTATTTCGAATTTTTTATTATTTGACTGGATAAAAATTTATTTCACCATTCAAATCTTTCCTTTACATTTTGAGCATACTGTATATATATGACAGGGCCCTCTCATGGTGCTGATTTTTTCAGTCCAGTCGCTATGCCGCTTCCTTGTGAGCGTGCTGTGGAGTCTGTACACTAATCAAAAAAGAACAATTATAATATATATCTTTATATGTACTATATATATAGTATATTTATCATATTATATATATATAATATATATACTAACTATATAATAATCATCTACCTGCAGTGATATAGTATTTAGAATAAATATTAATGGACATATGATAATGATATACATACTATATTTATTCAAGTAATGTAACCAATACTATATATAATAATATATTATATGATTTTATATTATTTTTAGTTCATATGTAACAGGACCCAGGACGGTGTCCAAAGAAGAGACGTGCCACTCTGGTTGGAATACGTCGACATCTTTGGTGGCAGGTCCTGGCATATACATATTTTTTGAATGGTTGAAGTGGACATATTTCAGGCAAAATAAATCGTAAAGTAATAAAATTAATTCCTTATCTTTATTTGAAAACCTAATATTACATACAAAATCATATGTTGTAATAGGAAAATATTCGCATTCTATGGAAGATACAAGAAGATAAAGAGTTGCTACTAAGTGGAAGATTCAGATAAGAGTATGGGATAATCTTTTAGAAGGTGATATGGTTATGGACATAAAGTAGGAAAATGACGACGGGGAATGGGTCTAGTTGGGGAACAATCGATGAATATATGGCATAGATTGCGGGGTATGGCGACGAAGAGAACATTTCCGAAAGGAGAGATGGAGAGAGAGAGAGAAATATAGATAGATAGAGATGAATTAGATTACCATACGGAGGCGTGCAGTATCACCTCGTGTAAGCGGCTTTCGTCGGGTGGGGGAAGACCACTTACGATGTTTCAGCATTATATTTTCTAAGTTTCGCTCCCCGCTGATCAATCCGTCCAGCACTCTTGCAACAAGATCGAAAGCCTTGTACCGGATAGAGGCAGGATAGTATAAGTTGTGATGGAGAGGCAGCAGTCGAAAGTGGGCATCCGGACGTACCTAGAACAGCTCGAAAATAAGAGGCCGACAATCTGGGCGCTGCTTTATATCAGTGATTTCGGATTCAGTTGCCCCAACATGAGTAAGTGGGTGCTCAGCAAAAAAGATTGTTATCTTACGGTAAGTGGGATACAGCCCCGTAAGAAATATTTATATATAATATATATATAATTATATATATATATATATTATATAGATATAGATAATATAGTAGTATATAAGTATATATATATATATAACTAGTTCTGTATATATAATATACTATATATATTATATATATTAATAGTATATATTGGGAGGGGTGTGTGTATATATCTTTAACTCCCCTTGGATCTCATAGAGGGATGGCGTGCGCAAACATATACCGGATATTCGAGGCATGTATGAGCATTGTGCTGGAGCGGTAAACCACGTGGATGGTTTGGTCCCCAACCGACAAGCCTCCACGACCCTTTAATTCAATCTTCTACGGACTATGGCAGGAACTATTACAAGTGACACAGGGAATTCTTTTTTTTCTCTTCAGACAGGTATATACGTACAGACACACATATAATTATATAAGGAACACTTTCTGTTTTACGACCCTTCAGTTTCAGTTTTTGAATTTTTTTTTTGTTTCTTTTTAATATATTTTCTAGTTATTATGATCCTAAAAGATCAACTTTAAGTCAGGTAACGGACATGTATTCAAAAATACCTATAGGACCTTTTACGTATTTACGGTCCGTCGAGTTTTCATTTTTCTTTTTTTTTACTAAGGAATTACCCAAGGGTAAACAGTAAAGATGGGCAGGAGTCGGGTCTCTCGGCCTTTCCGGGAACGACAGGGTAGGGACTATTTCCCCCCCCTCCGGGAGGGTCTCCGGAATACCTTTGGTATTTGGGTGGTGTCGCGCGGGGTTTTCGCCCCTCCCCTATGGGATATGGGGTATGGAAAACGTTCCCTCTGTTCCGCCGTCGGCTCGAGCCCCTCCCTAATTTTTTTTTTCTATTTATTTATTTTTATTATTATTATTTTTTTACATCTTTGTGTAATAAGCTATTATTCGTATTTCAAATAATGTAGATTTGGGTTTTTCTGTTCAGAGTGTCCCTTTCTCGAGATCTTTTATTTTGAATTTTTTTTTTTTTTTTTTTTTTTTTAGTTTTAAGTTTTACATTCTTTCTGCTAATAAGGCACTTTTGTACGCTGATTCCTCAAAATATGTAATTGGACTTTATTCTCGCACGCTGTACGTACTTCTCGAAATATATCTTTTTGCAAAACTTCTCTTACATAATATGGTGAATTTTAAAAAAATTATTTTAACTCAAATATTTCGAAACTTTTTATATTCATGCGATCCGCTTGTATACTAGCATTATCACTTACCTCGGTGTGTGCAGTACAGTTCTTTTTTAGCATACTGAGTTGACAGCTATATTAAAAATATAAAAAAAAAAGATCACAACTGACGGTCGTCTAAAGTAGTAATAGTAGTTAGTATATTTAATATTAATATATACCGATATTATATATATATATATTAGATATATAATATATATATAGTATTTATATATTAGATATATATATAATATTATATATAAATATACTATATATAAATATATTACAGAATGTACTATATATATAATAATAAATAATATATAAATAAATACTATATATATTATTAGTTTATATTATATATAGTATTATTATTAGTATATATATATATATATATATATAATATATAGTATATAAATATAATATATTTAAGTATTATAAATATATATATATATATATAATATATATATATATATATATATATCATGTGTGTAGGTGTGGTGTGTGTACCATGTTTTGGTAGATGTTATTTCCAATAAAGATAGATATATTTCCTTAATTGAAACCTTTTATACGAGTAGAAATTTTTAGTTTCGAGCTTGTTATAATGCTTGAAAATATTAGGATTATAGTTGTATTACTATTTTACTACTAGTGAAAGCGTTGCTAAATTGTCTAAGTTCTTTTAGTTATTTAAGTCTTTTGGTTTTATGAAAAGTTTTTGGGGAAAGGAAAAATTATTAGAGATAAAAATAACAATTTAAAATAGCGGTTTAAAATAGCGATAAATATTTAGCGATTAAAATGGAAATTAAATTGAAATTACAATTTAAAATGTCAGTAGACATATTATTCTCAATCAAGAGATTTGAGATTTTAAATTCAATTATATTTCTCCTAAATTGAAATACATCCTTTATTTCTCCTTATGTCAAATATTTTAATTTTCAAATTTAATGTTAAAGAGAAAAGATGTTTCGGTGATCGTTTGTGGCAAAACTGTTTCTTCGTCTTCATGACTATACATAGAGATCGTTTATTAATCTCCACGACTACCTATAGAAATTGTTTATTGATCTCCACGATTAGGTATAGAGATCGTTTATTGATCTCAACGACAAGGGATAGAGATCGCTTATTGATCTCCATACTATATATAGAGTTTTGAAAATTTAATAAGGTTCAACAAAGAAGAAAGGTTGAACCCCCGTTTTCTAAACCTCGTGATTTTTATTTATGAAATGGTTAATTTCTAAAAGTAGAAATAATATCAAAATAAGCCAGAGTTACTCTCTCTTCTCTAATTCCGATTAGCTAGGCGTATAGATTATTTTTTGCTGGTAGGTTTTAGTACTCCGATACTCTTGTTTTATGTCTTTTGAGGTTAAAACGAAGAGAACACCATCAAACATTGATAGTCAATATACTTTTGGGTCTGGAAACTTTATAGTTTTATAATAAGTGGTCAAATGTGTCCCTACTTTTTATGTTAATTAAGATATAGTGGTTGGAAGAGGTTCATGTTGCAGTCTGATTTATAGAAGTATGTATTCGCTCCATATAAAGAGAATATGTAAATTGTTATGTGTGATATCTGATATCTATACTAGAAAATTATGGTTCTAGTAACAGATAAGGGAAAGATAACTCTCAACTAAAATTTCCGCAAGAACTGACGGGAGTCGGTAAAACAGAAGAGGATCCTAATAGGGTTACCACAATTAATACAATATTCTAATTATTATATAATATACCTTATGATAATCTATATTTCGGCTAATGTTTTAGAATTCAGATTTCAGATTTCGTATCTCATATGATCGTTGTAATTACTGATTACAGGGAGATAAGTAATGATTTACGTATCGTTTAATAATGAAGTATGAAATACTAGATGTTAAGCTATAATATATAAGACTAATAGGAATTGTTATGTAAGTAATTATTTCATAGTATAAAGCGTTGTTTATAATTGCTTTTAGACATAAGGTTGCTCCGCTCTTCTCTATTTGGGTATAGAATTTCTACCTATATAATAAAGTACTAGCTTTAAATACTATTAGTATATAGATCTTGCCATAGGAATTTTTACTTTATACATCTATTTAGATGATATCACTGACTATTTCGTGGTATTATGAAATAGTATAAAAGGTAGTATTATCGAATGTTTGCATATATACTTATATTATCTGTATATTCGCAGTTTGCCTTATATAGATACTAATTATTAATTAGTTAATATATATATACGCCTATATATATATATATTAGCTTAAAAGGTATATATAAATGTTAATTATTGTTACCTAATATCATAGTATATACTTATTATCTACATCAAGACATACTTTCATACTAGACACTATATATAATGGCTGATGTTATGGTATAGTTCAGTGATGATGCCGATGGTAAAATATATAGGATACTTGAATGAGAACAAGGGTGGTAACTTACCACTCTTTTCCTTTACTAGTAGGGCTCACGCAAGGGATCTGAAAGTCCACATTTTTATAAATTCTATTCGGATCACGCTCTCATAACATCAACTCGCTAATATATTTGCTCTCTCGTTGTAAATAGAGTTAGGACGCTACGTGACGAGTATAGGACTGTTGATCAATGGCTTGACTGACTTCGTCGGTGCTCGTTATTTCGAACATATAGAGGGAGTAAATTTTCTTTGCATAAAGCGCACAGATTCCTTCTAGGGACATACCAACCCGCATTTCTTCACGAGTATGCACAGTTATCAAGGAAATTGGTTGTAATTTAAGAAAACAATGGGTTTCTACTTCGGTGATATTAGTTGAGGAAGACTGGCTCACCTAGAGATTAGAGACTTGAGAGAGAGTGATTTTTCTCTTTAAACACATATAAGTATAATTGAAATTTTATTTACTTTACCCAATATAAACGACATATTTAGCGCGGGATTATTCTATTGCGACGGTCGTCGATAATTATCAGAATAGTCCTTATTGCATAATATACTGTTTTATTTTACTTTTTAAATATTTTGTATTCTCACGTATTGATTAAATATAACTTATTTTTCCTTATAATTTAATATAATTCAACCAGATGAGCGTTCTTCATTGTTATAGCTCACAATCGCTTATAAAATTAGATAATATAATTGTAATAAAATAGTTAATAAATTATCAGAAAGACAAATAAATATACATATTTCTATTTGTATTGCTGGTACTTATCTTCATAACTATATAGCATTAGGTCTCATCTATCAACTATTATAAACTTGACAAACTAGATTATATATATTTTATTTCTTCTTCTTTCTTCTAGGATTCCCTGTTCTTTCAAAGCTCTTGTTGTTAATTCTTTCGGATCTTTAACCTCAGTAGTAACAAGTACGAGAAGGAGAAGGAGTTGATGTTGCAAATATATAGTCTTGGACTCAATATAATAATTAGTTTGCTAAATATATAAAAGCATAATATTTGGCATAACGTTATATTTATGTGGCTACTAATAATAGTGTTACTATATATAGTCAGCGGTAGCGCTAGCGCGTTTAACATATGATTTGTAGTATATTGGTGTCGGTTAGACATTAATGCGATTATGTTTTTGTACATAGTATGTAAATATTGTTAAATTAATTATATTTTAATATATATTATGATTAATATACTATAGTATATATATTATTGCAGCGGCTTTACATTAGTAAGAATTTTAAAATGGAAATACCTAAAAAAATTATCTTTATCATAAAAATTGATTAAAAAAATTCTTTCGGTCTACATTGGCCATGGTTTGGCTTCATAGTCTTGGTATTATGTATAGATATTCATTTTATACTTTGAAATGACTTCTGCTCCGGAACTGGTAATTTTTTTAACCGTTTGCTCTGTTTTCCGTTCTGAGAATTATTTTAAAAATACCTTGCTATATGTAAGGTTTAGTATATATTAATGTATTCTTTTTTTTCTTATATAATTTAGGCACAAATATGACTATATATATTATATATATTAGTATATACAGTTATAATTATATATATATTACTATTATATATATATATTAATAATTAGTATTTTAAAAATACTTATTGTTTCTTCATATCAGTTTTAAAATATACATTTTTGATCAGTATTGTCGTAGTGGTAATTCGACGCCATATCTGACGAGGTATCTGATAATACATTACTAAATATATAGTCTACCTTATTTAGTTATCACTATATTATATATAGTATATATATGATACCAGTATATATAGTGGTAAGTATAGTATATAGTATATATTTATATATGTATTAGTAGTATGTTAGTATATATATAGTATAATATATAGTGAGGCTATATATACTATTAATCATATGATATAGTATTAGTATTACCGTAGTATCATATTCTAGTATCGCGCATATTTGTTTTTAATAATAGCTAAACGGACTTATGTTCGATCTATAATGTATATAGTTTAATAGGTGATTAGCGTCACATATATAAACAGTGTACGTATAGATATTGACATATATATAGGGCAGTATTATTTAAACGTTAACATTACGAGTTGTTTAATACTCATATTATACATTATAATATAATACATGTTATTGGTATTATCGATAGACATACACACTGTAATATACCGTACTATATTGAATATATGTATTATAAGTGCAGGAGGGGTGGTCGTTGGTGGAGAACCAGAACGGGAAGATGAAAAAAGCTGATACTATATTATACCACATAAACACACCAACAGCCGCAATTTTTTTGAATGAATTTAATATTGAAGAATCATGTCAAGCAGAGCTTTTTCTTTGGTATGTTTTACTATCCATTTTTTGAGGAGAATGTTTGTAGGTTTGATTAATAAAAAAAAGATTGTGCTAGATTACTATCGGGCGGAATTTTATTTCTTCTCGAAAAATTTAACATTAAATTAATTTTTTTGTCAAACTGAGAGTTTGTGGGGTTTTATAAAGATGATTTGGGGACATACGCGGTCCGCCCGCTCTTTTTGCTTTTTAGTATGCAATAATAATCAACCTCTCTGTCATTTTTATAACAACCACATAATTGTATGTTACTAGATTGGAATAAGACCTCTCAGACACCCGACCCTCGTGAAGCCCTTTTCTGCCCCGCGATCCCCAATCCCCGCGACCCCGCCCGCCATCATGGATTTCTTACCAACAAAAAGCGTGAATCTCCCTTTGTTGACAGCCAAAATTTTTCCGTCTGGTGGCCCCCCGCGGAAGGGGTGGAAACCCCCCCTTTTCTTGCCTTAGTCATGACTTTATTTGCGCTCTCTCCGGTGATTGTGGTCGGTGAGTTAATGCACTTCCTGTCAGTGTAATGCGAGAAACGGTGATGGGTAGATTATAGGTAGTATATATTATATATATAATATATTATATTATATTATTATATATATATATATATATATTACATGATTTACATAAATTATTTAAATAGAACTGATAGAGAACGTATAAATATTATATATATTAAATTATATATTATTTAATTCAGTATCTAATGCAATTATAGTTAATATTGTAAATTGAATCAAGTGAAATGATTTGTATTGTGTGAATCTAGATGTATCTAAGTGAGTTACAGGACAAATGGAAGGATTTTCTTCTCATGGTTATGTAGGACGACAGGGCTAGGAACATCGGTTCTTTATCTTTTTTTTGACGGTAGTATGTTGTCTTGGAGCGGAGCGGTTGGAATCTTATGCACCTAGAAGCACGATTCCTTTAGAGACTGGAAGGATGGAATTTTGAGGTCAGAGGGTATGGGAGGAAGATGCTAGTTCCAGGAGAAAGGAGAAACTCTCTGGTTGAGAGGCGTTTAACGAGGACTGGTTGAAACCATTCTTCCGAGAATAGTTTTTCATCGGATCAAGAGTTTCGGGCCATAAGGAAGAAGATGCTGGTCCACTGACAGGGCGACTAAAACTCACCTTGAAGAATGGTAAATATATATATATATATTATATATTTAGTATATATATTATATATATATAATATAGTATTATTATATATATAAATATAGCTATTATATAGAGTATAGTAT
>JABUQX010028770.1:0-5000 GCA_015478945.1 Trachelipus rathkii | reverse complement strand
ACCGGGTGAACGTTCAATTCCAGCCCAGTGGCTGAGATCAGGGCCTAAAGTTCCAACCTGTGTTCCAAAGGAGAAGTAGACTGCATCAATGGTGCTTAAGTTTCTAAAATACCTCAGAAATAGTTTCTTGCCCGTCAATTGCAGTTCCACCGCCATACGCACGCTCCATTATCGGGGAATTTGTACACTATAAAATGTTATAATTTAATAAATTTAAAATAAATTGAAAACAATAATTATAAAATTTACTAAATATGGAACATTGGTAAAGAATATTTAAGTATTTGTCATTTAAGAAGAGAATAATGAGATAAAAGGATCATTTGTTGTCCCATCGCAAGGCGCATGTGGCCGAGGGGTCGGCACGGCAAAGGGTGACTTGGATCTCGGGCACATCTTGACCTTACGACTCTTAGTTTGCCGTATTCAACCTGGGCACCACTTTCAGCTGAATGAGGGTGCAGTGGGCTTTTTGCCATGAGCAAAACCCTCATCATCCAAGAGACATCTGGTGCCAGTCGAAGCCCCGGATTTCCCAAATTTCTTTGGCTTGGGTTGCTTCAGTTGGAAGTTGACCATGTTTGAATTTGTTTTCTGCCTCGCGCTGCATTCTCTCAAGGTCGTCCTTGAGGGGTAGATGTTGGCCAATAGGACCCCCGTGTAGGTTCTTCATCCTGCAGTATATCAAGCCTAATATCAATCGGGGCCATTATCTCAACATACTGACAATCACCTCTTTGTCAGTTTGGTTGAATACGGAGAGGTTCTTTACTTGTTCCATGCAGCGCATCTTAAGCTGATCTTGGTCAGGTGGGTCTCAAGCTTTTTGAGCAAGTTTTCCATTAAGTCATACAGAGAGTTCCAAAACGAGTAACACTTGGTGTTTTAAGTTTTGTACCCATCTCTGCCTTGATCCTGACAGCAGTTATGATCTTCCTGTTCTGAGCATTCTATAATGTGCTTTTTCAAGTGTCTTGATAAATGAATCCTTAGAACCAGAGGACCAGCGAGGATTCTTTTAACATCCCTAGTAACCAAGATTTTATTAGGGAAATGGAAGGTCGATGTAGGCAGGCTAGGATCATCAGTGCTCTTCGTTTTGGTTTTTTACCCGTGCGAATGTTCTTTTTTAAATGGTCTGACTGAGCGTCCACCTGCAATGCTGAACAGCAGAAGTTTGCACCATTTTCTGTTGTGGCAGACAACTTGAAAATAAATTTTTATAATTTCATAGCTTGCTCGTTAATTTGAGGTTATTTTTTTTTGCTTTTTATGTAACTCTTCTATTTCACTTATTAAGTAGATGAAACATGACTATTAGTTAAATTTATACGTAAATTTGACTTTTCATAGACCTTAAGTTTCAATGACAAATTTCTTTTTCTTTGGATGTCCATGATGTTGTTATTAGCATATTAGGGGTCTTCGAGACACAGACAGCTCCTGTAAGTGAGGATAGCCTTCTCTCTCTCTCTGAATGTAGTCTTTTAATCTAGTGAACCGTCATACCCAGAAAACTTGTTGTGCTGTAGTTTAGCAGTGCTTTCCCAGCAGTCGTAACCACATAACTGACTTTACTGAGAATGTTGGTCAGGTCAGTCTTCCCTGTTCCACATATGACTTCAAGATCCTTAATCTCTTTTTCTTCTCTTCTGAGGGTGAGATGGAACACCAGGGTTCACTACCAGGCACCATGTTATTTTGTTGAAACTGAAAGTAAAACAATATTGGTAAATGAAAATTGAATTCTTAAATTGAACTATATCTATTATTTTTACTTACTGATGACTTTACTTACAGCTGCACTCACACTTAAGTAGAATACTACTTGTAAAGATACCAAGAGCTCTTTGTTGTCTTGTTGGATACATTCATGGACTGGATTATTGTGGTCTGACGCTTCTTGCCGTATGTATTTTTGTCTCGAGCAGCTGTGACCCGCTTTGACCCCTTTCAATTGCAGTACACCACAGCTCCTTGTACAGAAAAGGATGTTTCTGCCAAAATAGTTATAGATCTAAAATTTTTATTATTTAAACAAAACAAAAGATTTATGTAAAATATTGAAAAGGGAAACTAAAATTTATGTTCTCGTATATTACTTTCAACGCTGTAGTGCTGCTTAAAGCCATGTAGCCTTTGTATCAAAGCTGATTTTAATTTACACTGAGTGCACTCAACCTTGCCCAACTAAGCTGTCCCCAGTGCACACTTCTCTTGGTCTCGACGACTCATAGTATTTGATTTTGTGTGCGAGGTCGCGTGCCCTAAGTCAATTTGGCTAAGCTTCTCTTGACATTGGCAGTTACCTAGCAGCTTCTACACTAATAGTATCTGAAGTTGCACTTTGACTGCTTGCATGGTTTGGAATGCTCTTTCACTCCAAATATTTATCCATGCCTGTTATATACTAGGCCTATTCTATTTTAAACACAAAGACACTGGAATAACGTAATCATATGAAGTTAAATGCCATGTAACTCTTCCTCTGCTGTCCGTTCCTATTAAGATCCAAATTTAAAAGCTGACTAGCCCAATACTTTTACAAATGCTCAATAGAAACTGTTATTTGTTTGAAAACTCTTTGAGCATATTATGCAACATAATTATATCATTGTTAGTTTTCGGCTCTTGCTATCTTCAAGACGAACATTGTTGTATGTTGAAAAACCGAAAAGAAGCTGCAGATAATAACTGGTTACAATGCAAAAAGAGCAACTAGTACAGTTTGAGATGTGTGGACGTCAACGCAACCTCACCCGCGGCAACTGGGAAAAACTGACCACCTCCATACATATGTTCTTGACATATTGTATGTACGAATTGGCGTGTTTTGTTATTTCTTTTCGGCGGCGTTTCCATGTACTTAATTGTTCATGTTAGGGGGGTGTTTTCTATGCATGATAATCAGCAGATTTGAGAAAAGCTGCTCTTGTAACAGGTGTAAAACGCAAGCATAAGTTAGGATTTGAACGTTAGCGGCAAGTCACTTAGCTAGAGCAACTTGTCCAACCTTTTATTATTATTATTATTTATTATTATTATTATTATTATTATTATTATTATTATTATTATTATTATTATTATTATTATTATTATTATTATTATTATTGCCATTTTCCCCAAATTCTTCGCCTAAATAGGCTCCATTTGCTCAGTTTTTCTAATATAGCATGGTTCATTATCGTTTTCGTTTCAATTTGGAGGGCGTGAGCCCAATGAACTGTAGGCAAGCCTGTACGCCTGCTTTCGGTCGAAGTGCAGCGACCCGGCCTATTTTTATTAGTTTACTGACTAAAACATATTTTTAGCAAAGTAATTTGTGAATACACTATACAATCATTCTTTCAAAGCCAATAATCTGTAATGTTTAAAATATACATACAATACGGGTTCATCCTTTCTTACGCTCCAATGAATACCGTAAAGTCACTTCGCCTCGATAATTTTGAAACTTTTATATTTGCATGGCGTTAATGTTGTCCCTGGAAAGTTCAAAACCACCATTCGTTTTTGTAGATTTACTCTGGTTGTAACAGGGTGAGCCAAAATGTTTGACCAGGTGGAGCAAAATTTATCACTTAATAGAGGTAACATTTTAAGTCATATCTCCATATTGGTAATTCTTATACCAAATTTCATAGAGAGTGATTTGTTAGGGATACTTTAAGGTACATTTGGCCTTTTATGTTTTTTTTTGGCAAAATAATATTTCACCATGAAAATGAATCCGAAAAATTGTGATAAAAATCGAAGAAATTTCCATTTTCGTGGGTGTATTATTAAAAGAAGGAAATAATTTAACGATATAAAATTTTGTGTGATGATACATACTAAAGTATGGTTTAACTTAAATCTTATTTGAAGTTTGGTAAATATTTTTAAAAAAATTTACAGGGTGTCCAAAAATCAATTTTTCGGAAAATCGGTAACTTTGAACCTTAATATCTCTGATGGGGTAAGTGCTAAAAATCTGAAATTTTCACACATTATACTACTACCATAGATGTTCCTTCACCTGCAATATTGACTTTGGTATTTGCTTGTTTTAAGAAATACAGCCATTCAAAAATGCCAAAAAAAAAAAAAAAATTTTAAGTTGTGTTATGATAGCTATTATTATAGTTATTATAGTTCAAGACAATACATAGACAAATGAAATAGTGTGGCATCAAGGAGAAATGAAAACAATGTTAAAAAAATTTAATTTTAAGGTTAATATACATAAGAATGTACCATTATATCTACTGTAAATGACAAAATTAACTAAATAACTTGAAAAATTTATATATATATAGTTAGTTATAGGTCTATTTTATTATTAGATGAAGATTTAAATGTCTGTGCTTGCCAGATATATATATAGTTATAGTTATATATATAAAGATATATATATATATATATATATATATATATATATATATATATATATAAATATAAATATATATATATATATATATATATATAAATATATATATATATATATATATATATATATATATATATATATATATATATATATATATATATATATATATATATATATATATATATATTATATTATTATATTATATATACATATATATATATATATATATATATATATATATATATATATATATATTTAAACAAATATATATATATATATATATATATATATATATATATATACTATTTATAAGATGTTGACTCCAGGAACGAAAATCAATAAAAATGTAAATAACGTAATTTCAATGATTTGAGGTTAAATGCATTAGTAAATACTGATTTTCAAATGTAATTTAATTAATATTAATTAAAAATTAAAAAGAAATTGATATATATTTTTTGTGCTTCTACACCTATAGTCTTATAAAATGATATTTGTAATGTGCTTAGCTATTTATTTCAGTTTAAATTTGATGAATGTATACGTTGAAGGGCGCACGAAAACGCGAAAGCGTTTCACGATAACGAAAACTGCAACCACACCCCTGAGAAGCAACGAACTAGCAATACCG
>JABUQX010028769.1:25000-33390 GCA_015478945.1 Trachelipus rathkii | reverse complement strand
GTGCTCCGCCCAGCCGTGATGCATGCACAGTACCTCCGTAAAACGGGCATTGCCGCCGACTGACAATCATCTACTGTTATCTACTGAGCTCAAGTTTGACGAAAAATTCTTAGTGGAAAGAGGTAGAAGAGATAAATTGATGCAGATCAATTGAACGCATAGGAAGAAAAAAAAATATATAAAATCACGGCATCTCATATGCTGAAAGAATATAGCCAAGGTGATAGAATGCGACGGATTAACTCATTCAAGCACACACTGTTATAATACATATATAATTGAAATAATGTTCCAGTATCTCCTTACCAAAGAAAAATGTGAAGAGACTTGGAAAGTTCTGTACAATTCTTGTCCTAAATCTTTCGTCTTCTTCCTATTCAAAAGATAGGTGGAAAAAAGAGCATTCCAAATGTTAGAACAGTATTCCACACAAGGCGGATATAACCACTGTACAGTTGGAGTAAATGCACATAAAAAAACTTCCGCTACCTGAACAAAATTACCTGTCAAAACCTGAAGAGAACTCCTAGCTTCTTCTTTTTTTTTATTAAAAGGCCACACCTCACGGGTATAGCCCTATTCAAGGAAGGGAACTTTCTAGGTAATTTCTACCTAGGATCCGAACCCACGACCTTGCCATGCGACTCCGTCGCTCTACCGTTTGAGCCACGGTAGCGGCATCTTTGAAAGCACACTGTCAATTATTGTAATTTATTGTTTCCAAAATCAATTATTTTTATATTGTTCGTAAATAAGAAGGTAGATCATTAGAATAAGATTGAAAAATTTGTAGGTGTTATTTAGAGAGAGATATGAAGAAGTTGATTTTTTAAATGCTGAATTTCTCAATATTGAGTAAATTCAACAGATATACTCAGATATACTCGTATAAATGAAACTATAGATTGAAGCTAAAAGTTGACTCTAGATGCAAAAGAGAAACAGTTTTGAATTAAAGAATAAGTAATAAAGTCGTCAATATATGAGTGACGACTAGAGCTAGAAGAACAAATGAGAATATCGTTAATAAATAATAAGAAAAGAATATGAGATGAAACAGAACTCTGAGGAACGCCACTATCTTCATGGAAGGAAGGACGGACTTGACCATTTGCACTATTTCTAAGAGCTGAGATGGGTCAATTTAAAAGAGAGTTAATTAAGCATGAATGAGTATGTATCCAGAAGGAAGGAAGCTTAAAAAGCAGTGACTCTTACCTTATTTGTCAAAAGCCTTGATATGCCAAACGCTACCTTGTTCGACTCGTTAGAGTAACTACGAACAGAAGACCACAAATTAATAAGGTACGCAAGTATATTAAAGGTTGTTTCCGAGCTTCGAAGAACAATATTGATGGTCAGAGGAGATGAAATGAGATTTCAGATTATCCAGAAAAGAAATATTAATTAAGGGTAGATTCAGAGATCTTATAATAACAAGAGAGCAATAGGGATACTGTTAGAAGGTTCACAATATCTTCCCTTCCTCGGAATTGGATGTTAAATACGACCTCATTCAACTCTGAGAAAAGGGCGAGTATTAAGAATATATAGAGTAAAACTGAGAAATATCAGTTAAAGCTGTCAGATTTGACATTAATATGGACAATTTTGGACTACTGGTGAAGTATATATCAAGAGCATTTTAGAGTTGGTTAAAATGATCTGGGATATATGAGTTTCCTAATAAGCTGTTCCAGATCTAAAAAAGTGTAAAATTATTGGCCTCCTTTCCAACTTTATAATTACGAGAGGAGCTCAATCACTTAGTGATCTTCATGATTGAATCCCCAAAATATAAAACTTCAACATTAGCATAATGCTTTTTAGCAATTTGGTGATAAGCAATGATAAATTTAAAATAAGGTCTGAAAAATCTGTTCCATTTGGGGGATTGCAGCAGAAAAATAAAATAATTGTAGTAGTAGAATGCCAGGTAAATATATATATTAATACACTTCGGTAATTATAAGTCCTTTTTACGTGCATATTCTAACATACAAGCACAGGAATTAACTTAGAGGGTCAGAACTGTCCACCGTCTCTTTAAACCCCTGTATCATTTTAAATTTATACCTGTTATATGTAAATAGTGGATTTAATTGTTTCATTTCACCACCTTAATTTGTTCAAATTGTCAATTTTGATCTTTGAGCTTTCAAAATTGGATTTGTGAATAAAAAGTGTCTGTAGATTCAAATGTTAATTTCCAGGGACAGGGTGTACTTAGTTTAGAATTAAGTGGTCAAGCCGCTCTATTTTAAAGGCTTATATCACTTTAAATAATGTTTTAATTCTAATTATAAGTATATCAAAAAATCAAACCAAGAACGTTTTATAAGTTTGTTATTATACATTTTCCTTATTTCTTCGTCTAAAGCTTACATTTCACGATTTAATATGCTAATATATTTTCCTGTCAAAGAAAAAGCCTAAAATAAGGTTAAAAGTTGGGCGTGGTTTGGCATTTGTTGCCATATTTTCACGAAAAGTTACCAGATTTTTAAGATATTATTACAAATATATAAATACAAACTACAATTCTCAATAAGTAATTAATTTATTAATTAATTAAATAATAATAATAATAATAATAATAATAATAATAATAATAATAATAATAATAATAATAATAATAAAAATAATAAAAATAATAATAATAATAATAATAATAATAATAATAATAATAATAATAATAATAATAATAATGATAATAACTATAACTATAACTATAACTATAACTATAACAATAACAATAACAATAACAATAACAATAACAATAACAATAACATAAAAATAATAATAATAATAATAATAATAATAATAATAATAATAATAATAATAATAATAATAATAATAATAATAATAATAATAATAATAATAATAATGATAATGATAATGATAATAATAATAATAATAATAATGATAATGATAATAATAATAATAATAATAATAATAATAATAATAATAATAATAATAATAAGAATAAGAATAAGAATAAGAATAAGAATAAGAATAAGAATAAGAATAAGAATAATAATAATAATAATAATAATAATAATAATAATATAAATAATTAACTGGCCCAATCACCCAACATGCAAAACCCAAGAACTTGTCAATATTTGGCACATAGTAAAGGCTAATATACTGTATATATACATCAAGTAGGATAATACTAAAAGCAAAATCTATAGGAAAGGAACATTCTATATCTATTTAATGTTTATTGTTGTAATAACATACAGTTTAACCTTAATAACTAACTTAATACTAGCCATTTTGGATTATTCATAATGCAATATATGATGCAAAAACCATCAATAAACCTATTCAATCATCTACTTATTGTTACAAAGAGTTAAGCTGAACAATCTCCTGCGGCAAATCATTCAAAAACTACATAGCCCTATTACTGAATGACTGTTTTCAAACGTCAATATGGCATGCCTCCTTTCAAATTTTCACATCGCGTTCCCTGGTCTCTTTTCCATGATCTACCATAAAGAATTAGTTGTTCTTAGTATTATCGAGAGAAGTAAATATTTTTAAACTTTTACCATGTCCCCTTTAAGAAATCACCTTTCTACAGAAAATATTCCTAGCTTCTTCAGCCTCTCCTCTTAGTTCTTATATTTCAGCTAGAAATTATCTTTGTTGCTCTACGTTGCACTCTCCAGCATATCTGGTTTTCCTAAATAACGGGCCAAATCTTTTGCACAATTTTCTAATACTGGTCAAACATAGCTATTATACAGTTTACTTATAACCTACTTGTTCTTGTAAACGACATTGCGATTTATTATTCCCAGCATCTTATTACCTCTATTCTTTGTTTCCAAAAACTGATATTCTTTCAAATTAATGCATATATTAAAATGCACAGTTTAATCTATACCACATTGTGATAACTTTTGCATCAGTCTTATGTGGGGCACCTTATGAAAGGCTTTGCTGAAGTCAAAAGATATAGTCATAACTGGGTGTCCTTGGTTAATGCAGTCAGTTAGTAATGTATTCCATAAATTCTAAAAGGGTTGTCTATCATTTTTTTTACAGTTGTCATCACCACTCACGGGCTGAGCCCTATTCAGGGAGGGGGTGTTGCACGCCAAAATTTCATACGCTAGCTCATATTACGCAGATGAGCACAGACGCAGGCTTTAAAGTGAGGGAGATTAAATTCAGCAGGAAACACAGAAGTTGGAAGAGAGTTCCACAGGTGGCAGGAAAGAAGGAAGCACTGCTGCGAACTATCCTGGAGTTACCAATATCTACCAAAACTCGTGCGCAGACACAGCACCCCTTGGGCTACGAGGGCGTCGTAAAGGTGGTGGTACGCGAGTGGTTAGTTCCCTCGAACACCTGCCGCTGGGGTACCAATAGAAAAGAGATAAAGCACCAACATCGCCCCGGAAAGATAGATTGTCAAGTGAACTGGAAAGTATAAAACAGTTTATAAGCCTTTTGGCTTTTGACTCGATCCTGTCCAAAGGCTGGGTGAAATCAGAGCCCCACCAGATATGAAAACAGTACTTCATACAAGTCGGATGAGACCCATGTATTGCTGGAGCAGCTGAGAAGAGGAAAAAAATTCTCGCAGTCTAAACAGAACTCCCAGTTTCTTTGAAGCCGCCCTAGCAACCGTTGTGATGTGAGATTTCCAAGACATTTTTTATGATAAGGCCAAGAATGTTTATATTGTCAACAGGAGAGACGAGAGAACCGTCGAAAGAGATAGGAAAGTTAGAAGGTGTTTTAGAGAGGGAGATTTGTAGAAGTTGTGTTTTTAAAGAATTGAGTTTCACAAGGTTGAGACGACCCCACCCGGAAATCTATCCAGATCAGCGAGAATAGAATCGGAAAGATTAAGACGAGAGGCAATTCTAGAAGTAAAAGAGGGAGCGGAATTGAAATGAGTTGAAGAATGATGGGCCGAGTCATCGGCATATGAGTGGATAGAGTTAGAAGTGCAGGTGAGAAGATCATTAATGAAAAGTAGGAATAAAGTAGGAGATAATACCGAACCCTGAGGAACGCCATTATTGACAGAAAAAGAAGTTGCTCCATTAACCACCACAGCCGATATTGAGCGACTTGAAAGAAAGCTAGACATAAGCAAACAAAGAGAAGGAGGAAACCCAAAGGAGGGGAGCTTGGAGAGCAGTGACGAATGCCACACCCGGTCAAATGCTTTGGATATGTCAAGCGCCACCACGCAAGTCTCCCCGTAGTTCCTAGGAGCGGAAAATCATAAGTCTGTTAAATAGGAGAGTATATCGCCAGTAGACCTTGAAGACAGAAAGCCATACTGGCGATCGGAAAGAAGAGAATGAGACTCCAGATGGTCTAAGAAGTGAGAGTTGAGGAGGGTTTCAAAGATCTTAGATAAAATACAAGTGAGAGCTATAGGGCAATAGTTAGAAGGATCAGAGCGGCTTAGTTTTTTCGGAATAGGTTGGACATGTGCGTGCTTCCAACACTGATGGAAAGTGCTAGTTTTGAGACATAGAGAATATAATTGAACGAGGGGCGGGGTCAGCACGTAAGCATACTCCATCAAAACTCTTGGAATGATGCCATCCGGGCCACCCGCCTTCATAACATTCTTAGATCTCAGGAACCCATGCACCTGATCAAATGTAATCACAGGCAAAGACATAGGACACCTGAGAGGAGAAGGAGGAGGAGGAGGAATGCCAGAATCGTCCAGGGTTGAGTTAGAGGAAAATAGGAGGCCGAAGAGATTGGCTTTTTCATTTGGAGAGTTAGCAACAGAACTATCGGATCGAATAAGAGGAGGAAAGGCAGATTTACAGAAGTTGTTAGAGATGTTTTTGGCAAGAAGACAGAAAGATTTATCAGTAGGATAACCAAGGAGGTTAGCGCACTTTCGTTTGATTAAAGCCCGCTTTGCTTGTCGATGAGTATCCCTGCATCGATTTCTAGCTGAATGAAAATTAGCGGGAGTGATAGGAGAACGAGAATTTTTCCACCCCCGATACGCATTGTCTCTAGCCTGAATGGCCAGAGAACAAGTATGATTGAACCATGGATTATGAGGAGAGAAAGATTTACTCGAAGAAGGAATGAACTTGCTCATTCCATCAACGATTACAGCTCCCACCTTAGCGGCAGGAGCCGAAGCGTCATCAGAGTCAAAGCATCATTCTAGTTATAGTTAGCGTAGAGGCAACGCAAAGCCCCCCAATCAGCCCGATCAAAGTGCCAGAAAAATCTTGTTGGAAATCATGCAGTATCTTATTATTATCATCCAAATGTTTCTCAAAATGAACCTTCAGTTACTTTTAAAAAAATTTGCAACCATACATGCTAAGCTAACTGGCCTAATAATTTCCCAAATCTTCCTTGCTACCTTTCATTTAAGTAGGCACAGCGTTTGCTGTTTTTTCAATCCTCTGGTAACTCACCAAGTGGTTTTGATCTTTTAAAAATCAAATGCAGTTACTTTTGCAGTGCTACTACTGCTCTCCTTTAGAATTCTAACATAAATACCAACAGGACCTGAGGCTTTACTTGGGTCAATGTGGTCCAGTAAGAATTTAATTTAATTTACCTTAATATCTATTTATTACATAAATACTAAAACTACCATTAAAAATGTTAACCAGTTCTTTGCCTGAATTTACATAATTTTCATCGACTATTATTGATCCAATTGCCTGCCCTATTCTAATTTTAAATTTATAAAAGCTAAAAACCTTTTCTGTTCCTTACTACTATTACTTGCTAAAGTAATTTTCACCACTCTTATTGCTTTCTTATTGACAGGTTAAACTCATTTAAGATATTGTTCAACAGTTTCATCAACAATTTTACTCCAAAAATAAATGATGATACTGGACCTCTCAAACTGGGTACCTGGCAATGAAGTAGGAAATATAGGCCCGACTGGCCTGCTCTTCTAACGGCATCAGTAGCTCCAAGTTATTTTTTTCTGACAGATATTCAATATGTTCACCTCTAATCAATTGATTAACCTCCTTTACTTTTCCAAGGTTTCTAGTTGTTTAGGATGAGCAACCAGGGATAGAAAAACTAAGGAAAATCGCGATATTGGTAAGTGGTCTTCCTTTCACTGACAAAACCCATCAACAGTTAGTTATCCTGGCCATACGCATACCAAGTTGAAAGTATTCCTTCTTTCCTTCATAAGTTTTATCATCGTCACATATGCAAAGAGACCACCCAGCATTCTTTCAATAAGATTATGAGAAGATCATCCGCTGACATGTTCCATTATTTGGTTTCGGAACTCTCCCCAACTAATTAATTGTATTTTGGCTGAATCATCTCACTTCCACATATCCTTATGTTTGCCTAATTTTTTGAACTAAAACAACTACAATAGACTTAAATAACCTTCAATTGGTGTACTATCAACAGCAAGAACAACACTCCACTCCAACCAAGAACAATCCCCAGTCGATTTTTCAACCAAATTTGAATAATTATCCAATGCATCATGATAAGTTCTTTTTATTAGCTGTTAAAAAATCTATGTGCACATACCTCTACATAGTCATGAAGATTTTTTTTTTGTGAGGGGTGATATACACATTTTTTAACATCTGAACTTGTTTTAAAACCTTAATACAATAGAATTTTTTTTTAAGACTAACAAAGGATCATCATGAAAAAGTTAGTTCATATTCCAATATAAGGATCACTTTAAAAAAACAAATTATAATTTATTATTCAATTTTATTTATAAAAAAATTATTAAAAAAAATAGTAATAGTTGATAATTGGAGGAAGTAAGCAAATTTAATTGATTTTTTGGTTATTCTGCTTTAAAAGGTAAGGAATTTGTAAATTTAAAATTCTAAATTTTGTATATGGACAAATTTTAAATGAAAATTTTATAAATTCCTAAAATTAAAGAATATAATTTCAAAATCGATTAATTTTAAATACAAAATTCCTCCAGTTTTTGAGAAAAACTTGTGTTAATCCTATTGAAATCATTTAAACGATTGCTAAATAATAGAATTCAAAACAAAGAATATAAATAAAAATCAAAGAAATGTTAAAATAATAATAATAATAATAATAATAATAATAATAATAATATAAATAATAAAATAATAATAATAATAATAATAATAATAATAATAATAATAATAATAATAATAATAATAATAATAATAATAATAATAATAATAATAATAATAATAATAAAATAATAATAATAATAATAATAATAATAATAATAATAATAATAATAATAAGCAACGGTGCTACGCACCTCTTGAACCTGACGGTTCAAGCTTGTTCGCTTAACATGGGCAGCCCTTGTATTGGCGCTTTTGCTCACTCCGCTCGCGAGTCGCTTTAAAGACGACCTCACAAATCGTCGCAAAATCGGC
>JABUQX010028769.1:0-20000 GCA_015478945.1 Trachelipus rathkii | reverse complement strand
ATATTATTTATAGTTTCTCAATAGTAAAATGACAGAAACAGATGCCAGAGCAATGGCACTGGATTAATTGGCTTAGAAATGATTAATGATAACTAAGGTTCTCAACTTCCAACTTCTAGTTAGAACAAGTTCTACCTTCTAACATTAGCAGAAGCAGCATTAATTACGACTGATGAACTTTTAAGCATCTAGAAGAAGCCTGGTGTACCAGAATCTCAAAAACCTATTGTTGTTTCAAAGCTTAAAACGTATATAATAATATGACTAGAGAAAAATAAACACATAAAATTTTACACATATAGCTTGCAAAATAATTTGAAAAACAGCTTAATGTGTTTTTTTTTATATTGCCCATGCAGAATCAGAACAAATGAAAGGTATCACATATTTAAAAAAAAACAACTTGAGAAGAGATATGTGCACGGCTGTTTTGGATAAAACATTTTTAGGAAGGACAAAGAGGAAAATGAGAAGAATTTAGTTAGAGGACAAACATCGAAGAAAGGAATACAAGGGCAGCACAGATAAAATTAATTAAATGTAGAGGAGATACGCAGCAAAATTAGGCCAACATTTAGTAGCGATGAAGACATTTTTTTCCATGAGCAATATTTTAACAAATGTTTCTCTGAGCACAAGTGTCGAACATCAAATGTGACCTTCGCTATGTAGAGTGATGTGGTTGTAAAGAGCAAGCAAATTTTAAAAGATTCGTTCTTATTTATCGAACTTGATCGCACAAATATATGGTAAAGGAAAGCAATGTGCGTTATTACCCCTGCACATATGTCGGCTGGACTAAGTATAGAGAGTATAACAATTTCTAAATCTACATAACAGAGATGAATAACACAAATTAGAGCTAAGTTAACTGAACAAATGGGGCAGTCTTTTACACCATTAACACCTATAATTATACAATTTGTTGGAAAAGCATTCACAGGTTCAGATGTAAAAAATATGATCAATAGCTATTGTAACATCAGGAAAGAATGTAGAGAAACTTTTTAGGAGTCCCAAAATTGAAGGCTGCTACTGACTCTGGAATGGCCCAGAAGGTTGTGAAAATCAGGCTTTCCGTTACTGACTCATTCATCTGTTCTTCAGTCTCCCAGCTGGCCAATTTGTAGCAAACTCACCATTATGCATCCGCTTGAGCAACCGACTATTATCCATCCTTTGTATATGACCAAACCATCTCAGTGTACTCTCGTTTATTCTGTCATAAAACCCCCCAAATCAAAACTAAACCCCCCCTGCCTTTACAAAATACCTTGCAACAATTGCGACAATAGCTATTATGGCGAAACAATAGACTTTAACCGCAGGAAAAACCAACACAAACAAGATCTTGACACACACCATGAAAATTCTGCTCTCACACATCATAGACTAACACAAAAACCACCAAATAAACATTCAAAACATGACAAGCATCAGAAGCATACATGACACCAATAAAAGAAAAATAACTGAAGACTTCTGTGCTTATAATCTTCCCAAATATAACTGCTGTCCTGAAGATCACAAAATAGAAAAAAATTCAGAACAAAATTATGCACCCTACTACAAAGGTTTATTGGAAGACAAACCTACTAACAGTTAAATTCACAAAAGGGAAAAAAAAAATCAATAGATCAATCAACGTATTGTCATCGCCATTGAAAAATGCTATTTTTTAAGTCGAAAGCTTGCATTAGGATTTTAATGTTTTAAATTAATAAAGTGATTTTTTTAATGTATACTTTGTAGTAACCCATCACCCTCACAAGCAACAGAGGGTTTTTACATAAAGTAATAAATATAAGCGATTAAAATAGCTTAAATCACAGTGATATATATATATATATATATATATATATATATATATATATATATATAATATATATATAATATATATATATATATATATATATATTATTATATATATATGGGTAATATATATATTATATTATATATGTTTTTCTCACCTTAGCATTCTTTCAATTGATTCAAAGATGATCATTTTCATCTGAATACTTTAAGTCACTCTAGCTGGTCTGTTAATTTCAATCTTTTGACGTAATCCATTTCTTTCTCTCTGACCCTTCCATAATTGAACCTTCGCTGTCCATTTCTAAAATAAAAATATGAAAAAAATATAAATAAAAAATACACAACGATATATCTATATATATATATATAATATATATATATATATATATATTATATATATATATATATTTATATATATATATAGTATATTATGATATATTAATATATATACTATATAATATATATATATATTATGATTTTCAGTTCTTTCTTTCTTTATCTACCATTTTTTTCCCAAGATTGGAGTAAAGTGCGCTGACAAACAACACGAAAAGAAACGAAGGCAGTAAGAAGGACTTGAAAAATGTCGAAAGGTAAGCCCAGGCTTACCACCACCTCCGTGCCATCAATTAGTGGGAACTGGCCACAGACAGAAATCCACCCTAGAGACTTCATGGAACACGACGGACCTCACCAGTGGTAAATCGTCAATGTAATGGTTCATCCCTTGGCCAAGGTGGCCACAAACCATGCCCCCATACATAACCCCGCCATTCTCTCCTATCATGCACCCTTTCTCTCGCGCTCTTGCCAAGACTCACATTTCTCTCCTTCAGACATTCGTTCACCAACTCATCCACTTTCTACTTTCGGTCTCCCAGCCGGTCGGTCCCTAACACACTCACCACTATACATCCGCTTAAATATAATGCAATATCATTCACATTGTGCATATATCAAGCATCTCATATACCTTTCATTTAAAGTTTCAAATCAACCTCTTAAGGCACATGAAAAATATTTGTTACGTTCATTCCTCATTTCGATCAATCTTTCTCACAACTAGAAGCCCTAAGATATGTCCATTCCGAACACATTGAACTTAGATCTATACTTCTTATTCCAGACCTAGTCTCACTACTATACATAAACACGGGTAACATCATACCCTCATGCTAAGACCCTGAGCGCACTCGAATACTTTTACGTCCTTTTAACATTCACCAACGATTTTAATTGCACCAGCCCACGTTCCTGCCATTCACAACTTTCCGTACTACACTCATGCATCATCCGTTCCCTTCTCATCCACACATACCCTAAATATTTTAAACTCAGACACTTGTTCCAGCTGCTCACATCCTTACATAACTTCACACTAGAGACTGTCCTCACTCACAACAGTAACCTTACTCTTATCTACGTTAACTTTCAATCCCTCTGATTAATACCCTGCCAAATCTCATCTACCAATCCTCTTCAAACTCTCTTCAGATCGCCACACAGAACCAAATCATCGCATTATAAAGGTTAGGGACCCTCCACTCATCTCATTCTCAATCATTCTAACACCATTTCCTGCATGCCATCACCTCGAATTCTTCATAACCCCAACCATATACAAATGAATAACAAGGAGACATAACACAACCCTGTCTCACTCCGCTGTTAATCCTTAACCAATCACCATTCTATTTATTCTATTCTTACACACGCTTCACTCATCGTCCATACATACTTTTGATTCCATTCGAAGCCTACCACCAACACCACGTATTATCACGTAAACCTGCCATAACTCCTTATTAAACTCTATCATCACGCCTGTTGCAAAATCCATAAAACCTAAATACAATTTATTCTTCTTCTCCCTCATTTTCTCACATATCATTTGTTTCAATGTTAAAGATTTGATCCACACATCCTCTACCACTCTTAAACGCACCTTGCTTTCTTCACCAATCAGTCCTTCAGTCCATCGACGCACTCTTTCGACCTAAATACCAGGCATATACCTCCCTACAAACACTCAAACTTATTCCCTTATAATTTTCTACAGTTCCCCTTTTCTCCCTACCCTTATAAGGATACTATTACCGCTCTCCTCAATCCTTTGGAACTTATACCCTCCATTAACACTTTAGTACCAACTTCCAAATCAATTCAATCGCCATCTCGCCTCCGTTCTTGATCTTTCACCCGTTAATTTCAATCATACCTGAATATTTCCCATTTGTCAACTTTCTCACTCTACCCATTACCTCCTCCTTACTAATAACTCATCCCCCAATATACCTATTCCTTCTTGGCACCATTCAAACCCACACACATTCACTATACCTCTTCATTACTTTTAATATTGTGCAGATTTTTCGAAGTGTTCTTTCCAACTCCCCCTCACATTCTTTTCATCAGTTTAAAAAGCACCATCCCAATCATTATTCTAAGCAGATTCCCCTTAATTCTTCCATTCTTACCCTTTCGCCTTTACGTTCCAGAAAGAGCTTCTTTCCCTTGTAAGCTCCCCATCATCCTCCTTCGCAAACCTGTTCAATTTTACCTCTTTGAATTCTCCTACCGTATGCCCCTTTTAGTATTTCTTTTTTCCTCCTTATATAACTCAAGCATCTTTCTTTTGAGACTTCAATCATTTGTTTTAGTCCATTCCACCCACGCTTCATTTTACCTTACCGCTTTCATCACCTCCTTCATTCCACCATTTCACTGTTAACATTCTTACTTCTACTTTAGCACATCCACATTTACTTCCTTTGCACTAAATACTAACAATTGCTTCCTGTTCATTTTGCCGCCCCCCAGATTTGTTTCGTATCAACTTGTTCACATTCAACGAATTTATAGCGACCACGCTTACAGTACTTAGCCTTATTGTCTTGATTTCACTGTTTAACTTTGTCACTCTTAATTTTACCTACTGCCTTTCGTATCACCTTCCCCTCCATCCAAGCCGCCACTAACTTAATTTTACATAGAACAACATAATGATCCGATGAACTTCCCATTCCTAACCCCTCACTGATTTACATCCATACACATGTTTCAACATCTCCTTCTTCACTCACCACAACATCAATCATACTTTCACTTCGAAACCATCTCTACCTACATCAACTCTAGTATACTATGAATACTGTTTTTGTGTTTAAGAAAGTATTACTACCACACATACCTCTCTCTTCACGAAATCAATCACCTTAATACCATTCTCATTTTTTCTCCTGCAACCCCAAAACCACCTGTTATTAAATCTTTTTCCTTTTTTTTGATCACCTAATCCAACAATTCAGGTCCACCCAACACTATCAATCGAGCTCCTCTCACCCATCCAGACATCATTACAGATTATCCACAAGATCGTACTCTCTTCAACGTTACCCTCAGCATGACCCATACGTCACAAATTGCACTATAATTTGTAAATTTTCAACTTTAAATATTAAATTAGAATTTTAGGACTCACACACACAAAGTCTACCAATAGCTTTGTACACAGGTCACTCATCAAAATGCAACTCCTTCTCTCCCCCTCTCATTTCCTTTCCACACCACCACACAACACATTTCACACCACACCACTCATTTCACCGTTTACCTTTCATCTTTGTTCAGTCACAGCGAGCAATCAAATTTGCCCCTTTTTAAATACATCCATCACCTGCTCTCCTCTTCTCCTCAAATTCTGATTCCTCTATGACATTCCAATGTACCCATACGATTACTACAATTTCGCCGAAAATTAGGAGGGCTTTTTACGGCGATCACGACCTTCTCGAGACCTGCAATTGCGATTCCTAGCAAGAGATAAGCTGGTAATGTGCAGCCAACCCAACTACCACCGTCCCTTTAGTCGGCCTTCTACGGCACGCAGGACATACGATGTGGGCCAATTCTTCTCCCCCACACATAGGGATAATGATTAGTAGGGATGTCATGTAAGGGTTGTCTAGAAGGAGAGGTGCTGGCTACTTTAATCTAGTGTATATGATATTGTGGAAAAATGGTTGTCAGATATATGTTGCCTGCGAGATAAGTGTCGGAAGATATGAACGCAAAAGGAGAAAGGACGCACCATTAAAAAATTGGGAGGTTAATTTCCACGTTCGAGTATGCGTTTTATCTCTCCTCATATATATAATATAAATATATTATATTATATTATATATATATATATATATATATATATATATTATACATATATATATAATATATATATATATATTTATAATATATTTATATAGTTTATATATATATATATAGTTTTGCAAAGCAACAAAAATGACAGAAACAAGATGCCAAAACAATGTCAGTTGATAAAATGATTAATATAATTGAAAGTTCTCAACTTCCACTTGCTAAACATGTTCTATCTCGACTGTTTTATAGATTAAAGAAGGAGAAAAGAACAATAATTAGAGCAGCTTTATTTACGGCTGATGAACTTTTAAGCCTCTCGCATAACCATAGTGTACCAACAACTCAACAGACTATTGCTGTTTCAAAGCTTAAAAAGTATATAGAACTTACTAATTTCTAGGAAAAACAAACAAACAATGTGTTGCACAGAAAGCTAATACAAAATTCCTTTGAAAAACAGCTTGATATGTTTTTTTTTTATATTGACCCCGTAGAATCAGAACAAATGACAAAAATTAATGAAGAGAAGAGAGATATGTGCATGGCTGGTTTGGATAAAACGTCTGTAGAAATGACAAAGAGGAAAATGAGAGGAATTGAGTTAGAGGACAAACGTCGAAGATAGGAATACATTTTAGCAGCACAGATAAAATTAATTATATATAGAGCTAAGCAACGAAACTAAGTCAATATTTAGTAGCAATGAGGACATTTTTCATAAAAAAATATTTTAACCATTGTTTCTCTGAGGATAAGTGTCAAACATCAAATATGCCCTCCGTTATACAGAGTGATTTGGTAGTAAAGAGCAAGCAAATTTTAAAAGATTCTTTCTTATTTGTCGAACTTGATCGCACAAATATATGGTAAAGTAAAGCAATGTGCGTTATTACCCCTGCACATATGTCAGCTGGACTAAGTTTTGAGAATATAACAATTTCTAAATCCACATAACAGAGAAGAAGAACACGAATTAGAGCTAAGTTAACTGAACAAATGGTGCAGTCTTTTACACCATTAACACCTATAACTATACAATTTGTTGGAAAAGCATTCACAGTTTCAGATGCAAAAAATATGATCAATAGCTGTAGTAACATCAGGAAAGAATGTAGAGAAACTTATAGGAGTCCCAAAATTTAAGGCTGCCACTGACTCTGGAATGGCCCAGAAGGTTGTGAAAATCAGGCTTTCCGTTGCTGACTCATCATCTGCTTCTTCAGTCTCCCAGCTGCGCCAATTTGCAGCCAAACTCACCCATTATGCATCACGCCTGAGCAAGCCGACTTATTATCCATCCTTTGTATATGACCAAACCATCTCAGGTACTCTCGTTTATTCTGCATTTGCTGTTTCTCTCACACCCACACAACTCCCTAAATGCTTTGATTATCATTTTTACAATTTTTCTCACACCTAACACGCCCCTAAGTTTGTCTATCTGAACACATTTTACTTTTATACTTCGTATTCCAGACCAAAATACAGATTATATTATAATATAATAAAATATATATATTATAATTAAATATATATTTAAATATATATATATATTATATATATATATATATATATATATCCTATTATATTATATTTATAATAATATATATATACTATATACATATATATATATATAATACTATATATATATATATAAATATTATATATATATATATTATATAATTATTATTTAATGATTATATATTCTAAATATCATATTCACTTATATATATATTATATATATATATTAATATATTATATATATTATTATATAATATATATAATATATAATATACTAAAATACAATATTTATGGATTTTATCTGTTTATTTTTTTTTTACATATTACTACTCTATAATACCCTAAAAATATATTACTATTATGTGCATATTGTTATATATTACATATTATATATATAATCTTATTATCTATATACATATTATATATAATATACTACTCATATAATAAAATATAATATACTTTAATAAACTATTCTCGTTACTATCAATTCTATCAAACTATATACATTTATACTTATATAAATATTCAAGTTACCACTACATAAATACTATATAGATACTTAATAATACATATATTTACATACTAAACTAACATATAACTCAAAGTACTATATATAATATATGGTTTTCTTCACCCTCGTAGCACCAACTTCACATTGATTTTCAAAGATGATCTCATTTTCATCTGCGAATAATCTTTGGTCTGCTTAGTACGGTTCTTCGGTCAATCATCTATTTACGTTAATACACAAACATGGTTGCTCCTCACCTCTCCATGATTGAATCCGTCTAGCTCCTAATTTTCTAAAGATAAAATATAAAAAGAATCAAATAAAAAACATACAACGAACTACGTATATATAACATATACTAATACTATAATTAGTATATATTAATATATATATATACCTATATATATTCACACATAACTAGTACATGTATGATATAATATAATATTATCATATGATATATTATATAGAACATTAGGTGGCACACGAGTTAATGAGAATAGTGTGAAATTAATTTCTTATGTGGATTTAGAACCTGAAAAATAATTCTCGATGTTTCAAAAATATTTTTAGAAGGAATGTTAAAAAATAGTTATTATTAACAAATTTTCTTAATTAATTAATGATTATTTGAAATATAAAGTTTTTATTATTTATTTTGAGTTATTCAAAATGTAGCCTTCCTAAATTATTTTCAATAGGCGAGTAATTGTGATTACCCATTCATCGATGTCATGAACCTATATAGCAGATACTTTTTGCGCTTGCCCAAGAATACTTATAAGCGTAAACACGCCTTAATTAATAACTCAAATACCGAGGTGCTCAGTAAGAGAATGTCCCATTTCAAAGGTGTTTTATTATGTTAGCAGCATAATATAGCTAATATCCACAGCCATATCCATTACATCAAAGTGAGAGTAAGTGCATCGTTTGTCGAATGATGCCACATGCGCCAGAACGAGTTCCTGATAGGTCGACATACGCGCATGCGCGCGTTCAGATGTAGTCTTCTCTAGGCGCGGTCGCCATCATACATGCAATGTCGCAGTCCTGAGCGTAAATCCTTCTCGTGTTCTTATCAAAGATGCTAGATGCTGAATCTGTAATTACGGCTTCAACGTTGTTCGTATCGTTTACGGTTCCTATGCTGATGCTCTATGGGGCAAAAACCATTACGCCCGATGGTTGTGTAAGGCAATTGTGCAACTTCATGAATGTCTTTGTGTAAGGCAAAAGTCAACAGGTAACGGCCCCAAACCCAGTCGGACCTGCTACATAATGGGACCCGTATGCGGGCCTCGTTCTTTCATAGATACCTAAGAAATTCCTCCTTCGCGGAGCAGCAGTCATAGGAACTGCAGTGCAAAATAACGACGGTGCTGGTAAGGTGCTGAAGAAATGTTTACACATGCGTTGCATTTACCGGTTGCAGTTTGTACATGCTTTAAAGCCCGACACGACTATCTGCTCTTACGGTTTACCGTTTGCTGCTGCATAGTTAGGTCGAAAGACCACGGACACTCTAGATCGTGTAGTGTTTTAGCGATGAGTCCACCTTTCATCCCAGGGGTAAGGTGAATGCCCATCATGTTCGTATCTGGGGTCTGAAAATCCGCATAGAACTCTGTAGAACACGAACGTGATTTCCTCAAAGTTAACAATTTTCTGCGCCTATACTCCCCGACGCCAGGTCTACGAAACCTTTTCTTTTGTTCGAGAAGCAGCAACCGTAACAGAGGTCGCCTATTTATTTCGATATGTTACAACAATGGCTATTTTCGGTTGTTATTTGTTTTTGATATTTTATTATCGATTAGGTATGAAGGCTGGGTTATATCACTTTAATGTTATATAGGCAGCTGTGTGTATGGGAAGTCCCTCCATCATTGTATAAGTACATTAGTGGGCTTCAGTGAGCGTTGGTATGAAAGGACGTACTCTCCAAATTCTTTTTGTAATTGGTGTGCTATATGGCTCCAGACGACAGAGCTCTTAATATCGGCCCTCTCCGGTCCCCGGCCTTAACGCCATGCCGATTTCTTCCTATGGGGCTGCCCAAGATAATATGCCAGAGGCTGAAACGCAGAATGAAAAACGCCGTTCCTTCCATTACTCCGGATCTGTAAACCAATGTTTGGGAGGAATTTGATTATCGGCTGGATGTGCCCCTTATAACGAAGGGAGCACATTGATTGAACAATGTATGAAAACTTTGCTTCAATGACCTTCACTTTAGTGTATGATATCCTGTTGATATTGTATATTACGCTGTAATAATAAAGCATTGAAACTGCGACATTCTTTTACGGACACCCGAGTAGTATATTATTGTAAAAATAATAGGGTAGGATTTGCCAACTTAGAATTTTAATTCAAAATATGTATAATTTTTTATAAATTACAACGCTTATGAGGCCTAGTTCTTATTTTTTTCACTAGTTCGCAAAAAAGAAGCATGTTTTGTCAAGATAACTAACGAAAGAACGTTAATGACCTCATTGACGGGCAAACATTCACTATTCTTTTTTCTTCAGCGAATCAATAAGAAATGAGAATATAGCAAAAGAAAAACGTCAAAAATTTCTAAACGGGATAATAAACCGTGTAAGAATTAAACATTTGAGCCATTGAGATGAGCGCTTAGGATTAAATTTTGGAAAAAAAAGTTTGTTATCGAAATCAAAATAAAAATTTAAATCTGATAAAAAAATATTTTATAAACTCGCAAATTAAATTAACGGTTAACGGATGTAAGGAAAAATTTTAACTCGTAATAGTCCGTTACTTCTTTTCGAAGTTAACGAAAGCGTTAAAGGTTAACGAAAAAATTAACGAGTTAATTTACGGATTAACGCTTTTTAACGCCAGGTAATGCCCACTTTTGTGTATATATATATATATAAATTAATATATATATATTATAGCGTTATATATATTATATATATATAATATATAGTACTATATACTAATATTTATATATATATACCCTATATATTTTATATTATATATATATATATATAAATATATATATATATATATATATATATAATATTACAACAAATATATATATATATATATTATATATATAGTTTTGCAAAGCAACAAAAATGACAGAAACAAGATGCCAAAACAATGTCAGTTGATAAAATGATTAATATAATTGAAAGTTGTCAACTTCCACTTGTTAAACATGTTCTATCTCGACTGTTTTATGGATTAAAGAAGGAGAAAAGAGCAATAGTTAAAGCAGCTTTATTTATGGCTGATGAAGTTTTAAGCCTCTCGCATAACTTTAGTGTACCAACAACTCAAAAGCATATTGTTGTTTCAAAGCTTAAAAATTATATAGAACATTTATTTCTAGGAAAAACAAACAAACAATGTGTTGCACAGAAAGCTAAGACAAAATCCATCCAAAAACAGCTTGATATGTTTTTTTTATATTGCCCAAATAGAATCAGAACTAATGACAAAAATTAATGAAGGTATTACATTTTTAAAAGACCAACTTGAGAAGAGAGATATGTGCATGACTGGTTTGGATAAAACATCTGTAGAAAGGACAAAGAGGAAAATTAGAAGAATTGAGTTAGAGGACAAACGTCGAAGATAGGAATACATTAGCAGCACAGATAAAATTAATTATATATAGAGCTAAGCAACGAAACTAATTCAACATTTAGTAGCAATGAGGACATTTTTTCCCTGAAAAATATTTTAACAAATGTTTCTCTGAGGATAAGTATCAAACATCAAATGTGACCTCTGTTATACAGAGTGATTTGGGAGTAAAGGGCAAGCAAATTTTAAAAGATTCTTTCTTATTTATCGAAATTGATCGCACAAATATATGGTAAAGGAAAGCAATGTGCGTTATTACCCCTACACATTTGTCGGCTGGACTAAGTATATAGAGTATAACAATTTCTAAATCTACATAACTGAGAAGAAGAACACAAATTAGAGCTAAGTTAACTGAACAAATGAGGCAGTCTCTTACACCATTAACACCTATTATTATACAATTTGTTGGAAAAGCATTCACAGGTTCAGATGCAAAAAATATGATCAATAGCTGTTGTAACATCAGGAAAGAATGTAGAGAAACTTTTAGGAGTCCCAAAATTGAAGGCTGCCACTGACTCTGGAATGGCCCAGAAGGTTGTGAAAATCAGGCTTTCCGTTGCTGACTCATTCATCTGTTCTTCAGTCTCCCAGCTGGCCAATTTGCAGCAAACTCACCATTATGCATCCGCTTTTGTAGCAACAGACTATTATCCATCCTTTGTATATGACCAAACCATCTTCTTGATGTACTCTCGTTTATTCTGTCATTGCTGATTTCTTCACACCACACAACTCCCTAATGCTGTTGATTCTTTTTTTTTTACAATCTTTCTCACAACCGAAACACGCCCTTTACAGATGTCCATCTGAACAAATTTTACTTCTCTACCTCGTATTCCATTACCACAGGCAAATATATATATAGTATTATATATAATATATAGTATATATTATATATATATATATATATATATATATATATATAATCTTCCATTGTATTCAAAGATGATATATGTATACCTATAGTATTAGTCTATTATATATATATAAAATTAACTTTATTAAAAATATATTATAGTATTACTATACTTATATATTATATATCACATATATTATATCATAATATATTATATATATTATTATCATAACTTACTATATATATATATATACTATATATATTATATATATATAATTATATATATTATATAGTATATATATATATATATAATATAGTATATTATATAAGTTATCTCACCTCTTAGTAGCAATACTCCAATTCATATATTTGTATTTTCAATAGATGAATTTCATTTTCATTCTGAATAAATTATTTAGGTCTATTATGAATGAGGCTTAGGATTATAATCATCTTTTTATCGAGTATCGCTCAGTTACATATTGTTTGCTCTCAGTGCTCCAGATGGAGTTGGGATGCCTCTGCGATTGTCCAGAGTATTCTAAAATAAAAATACAAAAAATAAATATCAAAAAAAATACACATAAGATATATATATATATAATATATATATATATATATATATATATATATATATATATATATATATATATATATATTATATATATATATTTACTATTATATTCACTCATCTCTCGCTTCGACAAGCATTTTGCAAAGCAACAAAAATGACAGAAACAAGATGCCAAAACAATGTCAGTTGATAAAATGATTAATATAATTGAAAGTTGTCAACTTCCACTTGTTAAACATGTTCTATCTCGACTGTTTTATGAATTAAAGAAGGAGAAAAGAACAATAATTAGAGCAGCTTTATTTACGGCTGATAAACTTTCAAGCCTCTCGCATAACCTTAGTGCAACAACAACTCAAAAGCCTATTGTTGTTTCAAAGCTTAAAAAGTATATAGAACTTACTTATTTCTAGGAAAAACGAACAAGCAATGTGTTGCACAGAAAGCTAAGACAAAATCCTTTCAAAAACAGCTTGATGTGTTTTTTTTTATATTGAACACGTAGAATCAGAACAAATGACAAAAATTAATGAAGGTATTACATTTTTAAAAGACGAACTTGAGAAGAGAGATATGTGCATGGCTGGTTTGGATAAAACGTCTGCAGAAAGGACAAAGAGGAAAATGAGAAGTATTGAGTTAGAGGACAAACATCGAAGATAGGAATACATGGGCAGCACAGATAAAATTAGTTATATATAGAGCTAAGCAACGAAATGAAGTCAACATTTAGCAGCAATGAGGACATTTTTTCCATGAAAAATATTTTAACAAATGTTTCTCTGAGGATAAGTATCAAATATCAAATGTGACCTCCGTTATACAGAGTGATTTGGTAGTAAAGAGCAAGCAAATTTTAAAAGATTCTTTCTTATTTGTCAAACTTGATCGCACAAATGTATGGTAAAGGAAAGCAATATGCGTTATTACCCCTACACATATGCCGGCTGGACTAAGTATATAGAGTATAACAATTTCTAAATCTACATAAAAGGGAAGAAGAACACAAATTAGAGCTAAGTTGACTCAACAAATGGGGCAGTCTTTTACACCAATAACACCTATAACTATACAATTTGTTGAAAAGCATTCACAGTTCAGATGCAAAAAATCATTATCATAGCTGTTGAACATCAGAAAGAATGTAGAGAACTTTTAGCAGTCCCAAATTGAAGGCTGCCACTGGATCTTTGAATGGCCCAGAGGTTGTGAAAATCATGCTTTCCGCTTACTTGACTCATTCACCTGTTGTCAGTATGCCCAGCTTTATAATATTTGCAGCCAAACTCACCATTTATGGTATCCGCCTAAGACTTATGAAAAGAAAAACCGAATCTTATCCATCCTTTGTATATGACCAAACCAACTTAATGTACTCTCAGTTTATCTGTCATTGCCTTTACACCACACAACTCCCTAATGCGCTTGAATTCTTTATTTTTATAATATTACCATTTCTCTCGATCACCGAACACGCCCTAAGTATTGTCCATCTGAAACATTTTACTTCTATACACTCGTCGTACTTTACCTCTCATGTAATTTACCTATTGTCTACTCATCACACGTCGTTCTCTCTTATAATTACATCTCTATAGGCTAACACTACCATACACTCTCCATATACGGTGAGAGATGTGTCAAATCAGACGAGTTTAGTAACAGTGTGCGTATTTACTAATATAATATTATAATGGATCCTATATCTCCTAGAATATAGTCTATATATATAGTATATAGTATACTTATATATTATTATTATATGGTTATCTCATCCTGAGATGCCTTGTCACTTGATTCAAAGATAGATTCATTTTCATCTGAGTAATTTGGTCAAATGAGGTCTTGGTATATTCATCTCTTTGACGTATACAAATATTGTTGGCTCTCATCTTCCGATGATTGGAATTCCTTCGCAGTCCATTTCTTTAAAATTAAATACAAAAAATAAATAAAAAATACACAAACAAACTAACTATATTATTAGTATAATATATATATATACTATATTATATATATATTGATATATAATATATACTATATATATATATATATTATATATATTATATATATAATATATATAATAAGTAATTAATATAAATATAGTTTTGCCATAAGGCAACAAAATGACAGAACAAATCCAAAACATTGTCAGTGATAAACTAATTCGTTAACTATAATGAAAACGTGTCCAACTCCTCCACTTGTTAAACATGTTCATATCTCGACTTTACTGTTTTATGAATTAAAGAAGGAGAAAAGAACAATAGTTAGAGCAGCTTTATTTACGGCTGATAAACTTTCAAGCCTCTCGCATAACCTTAGTGCAACAACAACTCAAAAGCCTATTGTTGTTTCAAAGCTTAAAAAAGTATATAGAACCTTACTTATTTCTACGGAAAAAACTGACACAAAGGCAATGTGTTGCCAGAAGCTAAGACAACATCCTTTTCAAAAAACAGCGTTGATGTGTTGGTTCTTTTATAATGAAACACGACTAGACATCAGAAAAATTTGACAAAGAATTAATGAAGTGTATTACATTTTTTAAAAGACCAACCAACTTGAGCAAGGTAGATATGTGCCTGGCTCATGGTAGTTGATAAACGCTCTGCAGAAAGCGAGACTAAAGATGCAGAAAATGCAAGAAGAAGTATATGAGTAGAGGATCAAAACGTCGAAGATAGGAAATACAGGGTCAGCACAGATAGAAATTAGTCATATAATAGAGCTAAGCAATAGAAACTAAGTTCAAAGTTTCGATAGTAGCCATCATGGTGACAGTGTTTCTTCCGTCATGAAAATATTTTAACAAATGTTTCTCTGAGGATAAGTGTCAAAAATATTCAAATGTGACCTTCGTTAACAGAGTTACTCAGTTGGTTGCCATCGAGGGCAAGAAACCAAATTTTTAAAAGATGTCAGTTCTTATGTGCGGATACTCGATTGACAAATATATCGTCTAGGGAAAGCATCTGTGCTTTTTGTACCCCTTCAGCTATAAGTCGCAACTGGTACTAAGATATAAATGCTAAAACAATATACTCAAATCTACAATACAGAAAGCAAGAGCGACTCATTCACAACTAAAATTAGCTGAAAAGAGATTTACAGGATATCTTATCTCTACTACCAAATACTAACTATTACCCATAACATCATACGAATTTGATGAGCGAAGCTGCATTTCACAAGGTCTAATCAGAAAAATCACGATCTTATAGCTTGTTTTGGAATAGTGTGCTGTTACACCATCATCAGGTAAGAATGTAGAAGAAAGATATGTAGGTAGTCCCAAAATTGAAGGCTTGCACAGGCTCGGGTAATGACCTAAAGATGATAAAAATCAGGCACTCGTTACTGGATCATCACCTTTTCATTCAGTTTACCCAGTTGGGCCAATTATCGCAGCAAACTCACAAATACTGACAAATCCACATTTAACCACGACTAATTATCCGATCTCTCTGTATCATGAACCAATACATCGATCTCAGTAATCTCTCATTCCTTATAAATCTCATGTCATTTAGTTACCGTTAACTTCCACCACACAACTCCCATATAGCGTTAAATGTCCCTCAATTACTTTTCAATAATTCTTCTCACTCACATGAGCAAGCAAACCATTCATCCAAGACTTGCTACTCTGAACAAATAATGCCACCGTAAATCTAATACCTCTTATTCCACCAGACCATAGCAGAATAACAATTCAGAAGTTATAAATAGAGCTTCAAAGCCTCACCTAGGCAAATATTAAAATATCGCTCCTTGTATCTAGCATGGATATATGTTCATGAATGATCTGTGTGAATATGAATGTCATGGTAGACACCATAAGAATATAAGCATAGGAAGCTGAGAGTGATGGATGGGATATCTCGAGTTTTGAGATTAATCCCAAAAGATCTTCCCTCTAAATTAAAATAGAAAAGTAAATGAAAACAATTCTAGTATCAAAGAAATAGAAGTTAAAATTAGGAATAGAATAAGAAATAAATTAAGAAATTAATTTTATATTGAGGTTTGACGTTTGCACGAACATTCTGTAACTACGAGTATTTAGATTTATAGCTTATGATTATATATTATCATATATTATATTATATTATATTATATATATATATATTATATATTATTTTAGTTATATAGGAAGTATTATATTATTATATATATTATATATATATAATAATATATATATATATATATATATTATCATATATATTAAAATATATATATATATATAATATACATATATATCTCAATGTTCTTTAATATAATTATACATTATTATATATATAGCTTGCACAACTAAATTAATTTATAATTAATATTATAGTATATTATATATTATATATAATATATATATATACATATATATATATTACCTATTATTAATTATATTATAGTATATATATAATATATATTATATATATATATATATATATATATACTATATATATATATAAATTATATATTTTATATATATAATAAATATATAATATAATATCATATATATATTTACAGAAGATAAACACACCACTCACGCGGCAAAACCTATCTAGGAGGGGTGTACATCCATTCGTACATCCATCCATCGCATACATAGCATACATACATTACATACATACATACATACATAACATAATTACATACTACATACATACATACATACATACATGACCATCATACATACATACATACATACATACATAATACCCAAATATATATTATTATATTATATATATATATATATATATTATATATATATATATATATATTATAATATATATTATAATTTAATGTATACTATTACTATATATATATTATAACTTATATATATATATGTTTGTGTGTATGTGTGTGCGTGCGTGATTGGTTCTCTTACCCTGGGTGGAATTTGTAACCACATTTGCGACCTCGTCTGTTTGAAGATCTGCAGGTGCCTTTTGCAGCTGAAAGATGATTAAATTGAATATAGGCAAATTTATTTCATGAAATTGAAAAGAAAATTAGTTCTGTAATTCCTTTAAATTATTTAAATTTGAAATTCTTTTAAAATAAGCAGAGATTGAAGATATATGATCAAAATTTATGAAAAAAGTTATTACGTGATTATTTATATGAATGAAATAAACTCTAATACTCACTTGAAGAAGATCTTTGTTTTTCTCAGAGTCATTTTGCTTTGATTCTTTCTTTCCATTCATCATATATTGCATAAAAACTTGCATATTATTTTGCATATTATTATGTGACTCTTGAAAATGACTAAGTATCTTCAAATGACTATCGTTTTGTTTCTTCAAAATTGTTTCTATTTTTTTATTTCCTTCCTTAGCTTCATTTCTCATCTCCAATTTGAAGGCTTCATTATCTACCCACAATTTGCGAAATTTTTCTTCAGTCTCAATCGAAGCACTTTTAAATCTTTCAAGCTCTTCTCCCATTTTATTCATTGCTTCGGTAATGTTCTTTTCAAAAATGGTTTCCTGCGATTTAGATTTCTGCAGCACATTACATGCTTTGGTTATCTTGCTCTTGTTTTGTATCTTTAAAATGAAAGTTGTAATTTGTAAAAGAATTGTTAAATAAGGAATTTAATAGTAGTATAAATATATTATAGTATATATATATATATATATAATATATTATATATATTATATATTATATATATATATATATTATATACTATATTATATATATATTATTATATAGTATAATGATTAATCATCATTAGATTTCGGTGTTTTGTTTAGGCTTAAGGCTATACAAAACTGTGTTGCAATTAGCAGCCCCTTTCAAATATATATGTATTATATTTATTATTATTATATTTATTATATTAATTATTTGATATTATTTATTATTATTATTATTATTATTTTATTCATTATTATTATATTGTATTATTATTATTTTATTATATTATTATTATTCCATATTTTGTTGTTTATTATATTATTATTAATTATAATATATTAAATAATTATTAATATATTAATAACTTAATATCCTCCCTACCTCATAAATTATTATTGATCAAACTTAGTCAGAATTGCCACACGACAATAGCTTCACTGTTGAACCCTAGTTCAATGTTTTTTGAAACTTCAGCGTACGGTTCCAGGGAGCCATTAACCTCAAGTTCCTAGTTCTTCCTCGGAGGATTCCTCTTTGTTATTTAAATTTCCTAGAATTATAGTTATTATAAGGAAAGTTGCAATTTGTTAATTAAGGGTTAAATAAATGAATTTTATATTATATATATATTATTATTACTAATGTTGTTAGTATTTATATAATATATATATATATTATATATATATATAATTTTAATATTTTATATATATATATATATATATATGATATACTACCTCATAAGAGTACCTATACCTCATACTAATACTGATATACCAAACTATATACTATATATATATTATATTATATTATATATATAATATACTTTACTTCCAAGTGTAGTTGAGCTTTGACCTCCAGACGTAATTATATACAAGTTCTTCATCTTTTTCAATGCGTCTTTTCGCAAAGAAACAGGGATAAATTTTTTTTTTAAATTCAATTCTCTTAACGACAACGTTTGGGTTCAAATGGTTGTCGTTAAAAAAACGTCCTACGCTTCCATCATTCTTGGAAGCATCAATGCTAAAGCACAAATAAGATAAAAGAAGTTAAAAACAAATAAAATTGAAACAGATAAATAAAATTAAAAATCTTGAGAACTCAGAAACGATATTTAATTTTTTTTTAAATGAATGAATAAATAATCATGAAATGTTATGAATAAATAAACTTACAAGATTGACTTTTTTCCTGGGTCCTTAATCTCGTAATAGTAATCATCTTTCTCTCCTATTTTATTCCTATAAATGCCATTATAATAGGCGATGTACTCTTTTTCATAAAGTACCTGGTTT